>JAUJPO010048073.1:0-15959 GCA_032270745.1 Tiaropsis multicirrata
ATGTTAAGAATATTATATGATGATTTCGACCAAAAAGTTAAGAATATCCACGATGAAATGGATTTACACCATTCTTACAAAAAAAAAAGCGTGTATTGTTTTGTTTTGTAATTTTTTATCTCGTTTTTCATTTTTTTATTTCGTTTGTCCCTCCTCGGCCACCGTAGATATCAGAGATTCGCGAATTAAAGGCTTAAGACTTCCTGGATAAACAACTACGAATATTTCTCACTATTTTTCAGCTCAATTCTTTTCAATCATATCCAGCATGGCTTATAGACTTAAAGCAACATACCGAAACACGCATCACAGAGAGCTTAGAAATATGCTCCTCATCTAAATTCGTCAACTTATGAATTATGTATTATTCTATTACCACGTTAGTAACTTCAAAAGGAACACAATCAGAGCATGCTGGACTAAGAATCGGCTTAATAACAATTATACCAAGAAATTTTAGAGAAAGGCTAATGTTGTGTTTTCTAAGGTTCGTATAAAAGAAGAAAGAAAGTGTGATTCATCAATTTGTGTAGATTGTTGATGCAAAATCAGTTAAAATATTCATGGCACGTTTTTATTATGTCCAAGCGTTTCCTTCCGGGTTGTTGGAAGATAGATTCAAACATTATTTTGAATTGGACACGCGAGACTATTTCTCTCTAAACTCTTCTTTTTATAAGAATCAGTAAACTTGGATCGAGGCTGGGGATGTTCTTAAAGTTTTGATCCACATTTTCTCAAATTTACCACCCTATTCCACCCCACCTTTAAATATATGTCTAAAATGCTTCCCTTGGTCTAAGCTTTCATTAGGAAAATTCCTATGCTCAAATTGTGAGTTCTTCATAGTTTTTGGTAAAAGTTACCACCAAAACTGAGGCTCGATGTTCTTATAAACTGTTCTTACAAAAAAGAGAAAGTGAATTTTATTTCTAAAAGAAGGTGATACCACCAAAAATAAAAACATTGATAGGGTGAGCTCAAAGGATTATCATTCACAATATTGTATCAAAAAGCTCCTATACAAACATTGACTTAACATTGCCACTATATAGATTACAGGGATTAATGCGTAAAAAGTGTCAGTCGTAGAACATTTTCTCAACTTTTCATCATAATGTTTTGACAGACGAATTTCACTGTAGTGTGTATTCCTTCATCATAATGTCAATTTTTTAACATAAGGTTTCGTATAAAAGATTGCACCTCGCAATTCAGGTACAAAATTTTCATAATCTTTCATAATCAATATAATTAGAATTTTAGTGGTAATTTATCGACTCAATCGAATTATATACCGGGTGTCCCAGAAAAAAGTTGACGAAAGAATTGTTTTTTGATTAATATTTTTATTTCATTAGAGAGAGGAAAGTTTAACTTAAATTTGAGGTATAACTTTTCAAATTTTGTTCAGTATTCACCAAGTTAAAATCTTTTTTTTTTTCATCTTTAAAATCATTTTTGTAAAAATGCAAAAATACGTCAAAAACGGGTATCAAATTAGGCATTTTTTAATGCTTTTTTACAGATTATTTTTTTGAAAAAATTGCCAAAAATTGCCGTATTTTTTCTGCTTTTCCTATTTTTGTTTTCTATTTTACGAAAAAAAAATTTTAAACCATTATAACCATTGATAAAGTCGTAAAACTTTTAAAAAGAGTGCAATTTTGAAATTAATTGCTTAAATTTGTAAACTTTTTTCTGGGACACCCGGTATAATATCGAAAATTCAAACATGTTCTCTTCGATCAATAAAGGTTTCATACTTGGGTTATCTATAATGCCTTTAAAAAGTTTTTGGATTCTTTTTTGTTTTGAAACAGAACTTATTATAGAGAAAACTATCAAATTAAACGGTGTGACCCAAAGGTTTAAAGAGAATTAAAGTTAAAGGATACGAGTCTTTATGCATCAGTTTTTCTTGTTAACTTATTAAGTAAGTTTGCGACCCAGAGGGTTAATGACACACACAAAAAATGTGACTTGTTGACTTACGTGCCTCTAGTATATTTGGGTAGGTCAAGAGGCACTTATGAGAAGTTATAATATAATTCAATGTAATGCGACATTTTGCGTCACTGAAATCCCATAGAAACTCTCATAAAATATTTGGTCACTTTTATGGAATAAGCCTCGAGGTCCTTAAGGGTTAAAGGATATCTAGTGTAAATAGAGATGGGTTACGCACTTGATTCATATTTTGTGTGTGTGTCATTAACTCAACGGGAATTTAAAAGGTGTAACTTCTGATTGCGAAATAATGATTCTACTGACGTCATACAAACACTTACACCACTCAAAGGAATCAGACCACTCATTTTAGTGTTATCAGATTTCTCACATATATAAGCCAAAAATGACCCTCTCTGATAAACGGAAATTTATTCCCTTCATGGAATGATTAAGTTCATCAGTGTTCGACGGATCAGTGTCTCATAGTGACGTTTTAAATGAGTTCAAATTTTAGCCAAAAAAATGATATACGGTACTGTAGTATATTTTAACCAGGTCAACACTTTTTTGATCCAGGAGAGTTTTTGAAGCAGCTAGAGTTAATACTTGATAAGCCTGCTCTTAAAATGATCAGCTGTAATTTTAGATAGTGTCAAATTCTAACTAGAAACTCCTATTCGCTAAAAGAATGATGTCTGGTAAAGTATGCAAGTAAAAAAACATATTTGCTTTAGAAAAGTAAACTTTCATTGTAAGATAATGTTTCCCTATGTTGTGGTTTTTTCTGCTCAAATCTTGCAATGAATTTATTAGACCACTTATTAAACCATTTTATTCAACGTGTACATATATCTATAATATCCTTAAACGCCAGTTTATCGTTCAATTTTCTATCATTTTGATCGACGGACTTAAAAGAGTTGGTCAAGTAGTTTGTTCCTTAACTTCGCGATCCCCAGAGACGAATTCGGAGTGCGTTCTGAAAGGGTAATTTCACCGTACCACAGTCTTTTGGCTATATTTTGAGACCACTTAGTTTAAAGGCATACAGACCGAATGCTTTTAGAAAATGTATTTAAAGAGCTTTTATAACAGTACCAAAATCTTTGCCCATCACCCATGCTACTACACTAGCCTTGACGGTTGTTTGAAGTTTGAATCTTTTGCAAAAAAATTGTGGAATCAAATGGAATTAAAATTCGCGATCCTATTCAGGCAGAATTTACCAGATTGCTTTACCCATTATTAGCGATTCACCGATTTTCTAGATTGAACTTTTAGTTCACAACAACAATGAAGCCATTTTTGCAAGGTTGACCTGTTCCAGATTTCTTTCTTAGGTGAGTCATAAGAAGATAATTTTCATAACTGAAATTTTTTTTTTATCTGTTAGCACTTATCCTGTTGACACATGTCTTCTTTTTATGTTTTAGATTTCTATGTTTGACCTAAGGACCTAAGTACACTAGCTTAGACCAGGATGGAACATGGAAGAAGAATAAAAAATGGCAGAGGCCATTATTGAACGTTCGACTAAATCGGAAAAAGTCTCCACATAGCATTATCCTTAAAAACGCTGGGGGCTTGAATTTAACAAAAATTTAGGGGGTACCTTTGGTTTCAGGGGTACTTATATATTATACCGAATGTATATTTTTAGGGGGGGACGTAAAACCCCAGTCAGAGCCATGCTCCAAAAAGCTTCGGAGGGGATTCGAACCATTAAATTCATGGTATCAATGATTCTGAATCTAGGTCACTGCAGATATTTGAATTAAATAACAACAGTCAGGATATGATAATATATACAGTAAACACGAGTTAATCAGTAGAGGACGGAGGGCGGAGGTCGCGAGATAGAAATCGCTTACCCCTCGTATTCCCTTCGAATCGCAGCTGTAATCTATTGGGAAATATTATAGCATTTAGCCGCAAGTTTTACTGACTACCCTTACCATTATAATAAATTGTGTAATAAATGATGCCAAGAAGAGGGTAAAGAACATACCATTTTTGACAATCTTTGTTGATATAAGTTGCACCAGAAGATAATATCTTTCCATCGGCACGTTTACACGTCTGACCTGATCGATGAAAAAATCAAAAACCGATTTTCGTACTACAGGTAGTCAATACAATTCAAGCCTTAAAAAGATCAAAAGCGAGTGAATTTTCGTGCACATTATAAAATCCTATATTTAACCATAGACGTTTATCTTTTTTGACCAAAGGAAGCCTTCAGATGTTTCTTTTTTTTATTTAATCTAGTCTTAAAATGTTCCTTTTGTGTTCCTAATTCTACTAAAATGGAGTTACTTTTAGCTGCTTTTAAGCAATTTTCTGTAGAAATCTCCCTCAGAAAAAAACGTGTACATACCTAAAGCTCTTTCCACATAAACAAACTTATCGCCACCATCCCTTTGAATGAGAAACTTAACAGTACTATCGTCATTGCGACGGTACGCACAAATAGGTTGTGAGAAGGACAAGTGGTCAGTAAATTTGATTTTCAATTTGCAATGCAAGGTGCACTGGTTAGATGGTTGATACAATTGACATTCGACGCAATCCCGGTGTAGACCACAAGCACCAGGACAATGCTGTAAAATAATCAAAATACAGTTTAAACCATGTAATTCGAACTCCTATAATTCGTAAAATTCGTAAAATTCGTACAATTCGAACATAATCTTCGGCCCCATCCAACTTATTAAATCAAACTCCAATAAAATGAAAACAAAATTAAATTGATATTCGAGCTTATTGTCTTATGTTAGTTAGTATTGGGTAAGATGAAATGTAAATAACCTATGTCCTTTTAACTATTCTAAGTACCCAATATGGGTCCGACAGAGGTGTGCCGTTGGTGTTTTGAAAAAGGACTCCTGGGATAAATTTTGGAGATCTTTCTTTTTTCCCAAATCGTAAAAAGGGACTGATTCCTGAATCCCTGAACAGGATTCAAATTTCTAATTTTTTTGAAAAAGGAATATGTATTTTTGCATTTTTTCGACCCTACCAGAAATTCAAGAGATCCGAAAATGACCAGCGGTACATTCTCGTACCTTTTTTAAGGCAGAAGTGTAAGAAGAGGTAAGATCAAAGAAATACTTAGAGCTAAATGATAAGAGCAAATACTTACAATGCATTCATCACAATATTTACCAAAAAAACCTCGATCGCAAACGCACTCATTACAATGACAAAGTCCGTTGCCACCACAAACTTTTCCCTATAATAAAACAGATGAAGTAATATATTGATACTGGCTTGTTTGGTATCCACGAAAACGAGAAGAAGCTGAAAAAACTTTGGCAGAAATTATGATGTTGTCAGGGCGGATTCGACCACTATTAATTGTAATAGTAAGGGTACGAAGGAGGGCGGCAAGTAGTTGCCCGCCGCCACCGTTGTCTCGCAAAATCTAGGACGCTCGATTGACTGTTTGAACGTTCTTGTTTACATCTCACCATCGTCCCCCAATTTATCTCGCTTAACGTAACCTAGCTTATATCTAAAATGGGTAAAACTTAAAAAATTTGACAAAGTAAAATAAATCCCTCTTACATTGGCAGGATCAGTACATTTCGATTGATCGCATCTTTCTTCTCCACAATTGTCACCAAAATAACCTTCTTTACAATGACATTGTCCACATTCACATACTCCACGTAAAAATCCTGAAATTGAGTGGTCATTTATATCTCGAGGATGCAAATATAAGCAGTATAAAAAGCCCGGTCTGGAAGTGTTTTCTATATGTCATTTTTATTGACATTTTGAACTTGAGTAAACGAATTGGTTCGTTTTGCTCACTTTGTTGTGATAAAACAATAAACAAATCCCAAGAGAAGATTTTGCTAACGTGATCAATAATAGTGAGCAAATTGACACTTGACTTTTGTTTTAAACATTATTTAAAAGTTATATCGATACATTGCGAGATGAATCCAGTGAATCTTTTACTTACTATGGTTCACTTTACTTTTCTAGGGGTAAAACTAAATCTCATAATATATTTGACTTATAAATTTATCAAACTGGTCTCACCTCCACAAACAAGGCCATTCCATCGATCGCAACCAAAGTTATTGCATTCACAATGGCTACCGGTTATCATTTCGAATGGACTCTAAAACAAATGGGAATTATAAAGGTGTAATAGTTTGAGAGACCTTGCCAAACAATCAAAATATTGATTCAAAGATCAGGTAACTGTATGACATTCCGTTTTTCTGACATTCTCTCTTAAACTTTCGAACGTGCTAACCGCACTGGCTCAACTTCAGTATCTTTCAAATCATTCGTAGGCCCAATTGTAAATTTCATTGCTTAGGGAAATTTTTAGCATTCCTTTAAAGGTTTTAGCCTCGCTCAGGCTAAAAACTCGTCCCCAGTCCCCAAAAATGATAATTTTCGAAAAATAAAAGAATTGTCCCCAAATATTTGCCCATGGAACAAGGGTGTCAAATCCGACAATTTGTGAAGTCGCCAGGCTGCCCCAAAGTTTTAGCCTCGTTTTGGCGAAAAGCTCGCTCCCAGGCCCCAAGATGAAGATTAAAACAAAATGAAGAAAAACACCCCCAGATATTCACCCAAGGAACAAGTGTGCAAAATTTCAGCCAAATCCGACCATTTTTTGAAGTCTCCAGGCTGCCCTAAAGTTTTAAGGGGACACACACACATTGTCAGATTCCAGCTCAACTGAAGTTGAGAACTGGGGATAACTGAATCTAACTTGAAACTCCAATCATTTTCACCCTCCATTTAAAATTTAACGAAAATGAATGGTACCGAAAGAGTAGGGGCATCGGGTTTTGTGATACGGGGTGTATATAGATCTTACGGAAGGTATGGAGAACATTTATCTTTTAAAAGTATATATTTAAATAAAATTTTAACATGTATTTTTGGAAGGAGAAAATCAAGTCTACAAAGCCAAAAAAAAAGAAAAAATGCAAAAAAGAAAAAATGGTACAAAAAATTTGATAGGAAACTAAATAGTGAATACTTCTACAAAATTTATTAGTTTAAAAATGGTATGGGGATTTATGTAAGAATATTTCAAAAAATGATATACTGTAGATTATAAAACGATTTGATGGCAAAAGTTTTGTTAGCAAAGCCTTTGTTTGAAGCAAGAACATCATTTCATTTTTTTGAAAAAAAATCTATACTGAAACCGGAAACATTTAAAAAGATCATAATTTTAAAGCAACCCTTCTATTTGTCAAAATATTACAATGTTTTTCTATACACGAAATCTTTTTTTAAATGATAATATAATAATATAAGATTTAAGTACAATATAAAAATGTTGCAGCTCTTGTAGTTTTTAGTGGTATGGGAAACAAAATTTTCTCTCAAGATGTTTCTACAGTAATTCTCAGTCTATTTTTCACCATTGAAAGATTTCTTAGGTGGAAACAACCCATCCTGCCCGGTATACAATTCATAAATAAAGGGCTGGTTCACCCATGTTGCGTTCGAAACCAAATCCAATTATTTCTAAATATTGGTCCTTATTGCTTGTGATGTGAAATGTTCATTTCTTTTGGTGTTTCTTGCCCTTCATAGCTTGATCGGCTGCGTATTGGGCAGCTTCTTGTTTTCTTTGGTTGAATAAGGTCGTCTCTTCTTCCTGGTAAAATAGAAGGAGAAAAGAGTGGTAACGAACCCTTTTTAAATTTTATAATTTTATAATGTTTCTTTTTTCATATGACTATCATAGATTAATACAATATGGAATGTCAATTATTGTATCGCATATTATCCTTTAAAAAATAAGAAAAAAGAAACGCGTACAAGCTAAAACACCTTGAAATGTCACTTACTGTATGGCATACCCTATACAGATTTAAGAGAAGAGGACGCGTACAGGCTAAAACAACCAGTTACATTTAAGTTATTCGAGTGATATTTGACAACATACCAATTGTTTTCGTAAAGCTTCAACAGCTTTCTTTTCTTCAGATTGTCTCTTCTTTTTATCTTCGAATTGTGCTTGTAACTGGATAGAAAAAATGAGAAAAATGTTAGGCTATACAGACCATTTTAGGGAAAATATACATTGCGGTAGTTCTAATTTTTCTAGTCCAAACAAACGTATTTCAAATCCAAAACAAATACTTTTAAAACCTTTAACCAAATTCACGGCTCATTCAGTCAGAATTGACAAGCAGAAGTTTTGTTCGCTTTTAAGCTGAATTCCTTCTGAATGACTTTGAAGCCAGTTTTAGAGTTACAGGGGTGATTATTTCTTCGTTGTGATTGTATCATTTCTACCCTTGTCCTCGAAGGAGAGGCTTTTAAGACTTTCTAAGAAAAAGTTGATTTCTCGCAAAAGATTGCGAATTATAGAGAGGGAATTTTTTTTAGTTCTAGTGCCGTACCTCTTGTTCTGCTTTCTTTAGTTCATTTTCTTTATCTTTGACTTTTTGAACGAACGTCTGTCGGATGGTTTCTTCCTTCTTTTGTAAGTTCGCCATGTATTGTTCACGTTTGTTTTGATATGCTTCTTGGATGCTGTTGTCAAATAATACAACAAAATATGTAACATATTCTTAAGTAAATATAACACAAAAAGTCATTTCTGAATGAACCAAGTGAAATCTAAACCGGACAACACAAAAACTTGGATACATAAAAATATAACAAATTGCTATCTTCATAGCAAGTTGCTATGAATGAAAAAAAGTAGAAAATCACCAAAAACACCAATAACTGCGTTCTTAAAGCCACCCAATCATTTTGAAAGTGTATCTGTATATGGTAGCAATAGCGGACCTTATTTACATCAACCTTGAAGGAAGGAGCACGTTTCTAAAAAGTCTACAGAACTTTTGTCCGTAATTTGCACCTCTGCGGGCTCTCGATTTCGAAACAACGGTATGGGCGGCCAAAAGATATTTATCACATGATACATAGCAATGTTATATTGAGACCGATTAACCGATTTAATCAAATCTAATAGGGATTATAATCAGCTAAACAGTCTTGTTGTTTCTAAATTATAAAACCAAATACCTGTCTTCTCCGTCTTTGAAGCCTTTTTGTTCCATTTTCTCTTTGCGATACAATTCGTAGTGTCTTTCGTGTGTCTTCTCAATCAAATCTTGCATGTTGGTTCGTAAAAGCATTTCTCTCAACTTAACGAAGTCGCAATGGTTCTCGTTTTCAACTGTAAAGGTAAAGGAAAATATAATTTATATAAAAAAAGGTTTGCATTACTTACAAAAAAATGAGTTTAGTGATTTGAATTTTGACATATTTTAGTTGAGATCATTTATAATTTTGAAATTATCTTTGAAATGCAAAATGTGATTTTGAAATGTCATTTCCATATTCACAAGTATTCTTTTCTTATTGAGAAAAACAGCACTTTTAACCCACAATGATACACTAAGACCATTAGAGAAGCATACAAATCTTTAAAAAAAAGATGACCCACATTGAGCCATCATGCAGTATAAAGGAGCTTACCAAGGACGGTACCCCAAGGATATTGACGAGCACGGAATCGTTCACCACCCATGACTACTTCATCGCGACTTCCAACTACTGCAAATGGTAAATGGTTCTGTAGGAGAAGAAATCAGAGAAAAAAACCTTATAGTGTAAAACTCTTGATTTTGCAACCCGAAAAAAAAGCCGACTTCTGACAACTTGCTCGGTGTTGTGCTATCTGGTAAAGAAATTTCGTCTTGAAACTTATGATTAACGCTTTAGATCGAAGTCAAGTCAAAATACACTTTCCTGCTCATTATTAGAAAACCATTTTTATGGTCGTTCTATATATGTATTTCAAATGTGATATTTTGACCTTATCTAGTGAAGGTCGTTGTCAGACTAAAAAGAGGATATTTTCTACTGAACACAAGACATACGTTCATTTGAGAATTGATTTCAGCGACAGTTTCATCATCGACAGGGAATTTGTAAATTTCCACACCATTACTCTCCAGTTCATTCATGATCTAAAAGTTGTAAAAAAAATTACATAAGAACTTAGGGTTTTAATAAGGTAAGGTAAAGCAATGAGGCGTTAGCGTGGTGGCAGGGGTAACATCCCCCCAGTGAAGGTCAAAAAAAGAAAAGAAAGGGGCGATTTAAGATTCGTAAATTCAGTGGTTTCGCGTCTGACCTGAGAACAATTACAAGATTTGGCTTATCAAACGTTTAAAAAAAGCTAATACTTTAATAAATAATAAAATCACGACTTTTGACAGGTTAAAGTCTGTTGCAAAAGGATTGTCACAATAAACCGGTGAAACCGCCGTTAATATATGTAGAAACAAGGATAGGACGAAAATAAAAATTAACAAGTAAGTGATATTGACCTTGTTTCTACATGGAAGAGATTTTTATTGGCAATCTTTTTGCAACAGACTTCAAATAGACAAGACAATAAAACGAAATGTGGTCTTTGGGAATGAAGGGTGCCGTTGTTCTAATTGGATCACCACGGTACCAAAGTTATCTTTAAGTCGTTAAACACCACAAGGGACGGGAGACGGGTCCCGTTAAAATAACAAACAGTGGTTGCAAACCTCTGAAACTAAAACATGATTGTAAACATACCGTCTGTTTGAAATCGGACAATTCGTTTTTGGAAATGGTGTCCGCTTTGGCAATGATGGGAATAATGTTGACCTAGACAATTAATTAGGGTAATTAGAGTGAACAACTATTAATTTGTAATTATATTAATGATTTTATACGGGAGAAGGAAGTCAGTAGAGATTTGCTGAATCCAACACGAATTTAACCAACAGCAACATCAGTGGATAGAGTTAAAATTGTTTTAAAATTTACAACGAAAAAAATCATCAAAAAGCAAAGCAATAGAATTAAAATTAGAGAAGGCCCTCCGGAGTATGAATGATGGGACCCATTGGAACCCAACCGGGATAGAAACCGAGAATATGAATGTCATGGCGTTTAACAGACACCGTTAACATCATTCTCGCCTTATCCAACAGAGCCTTATTTAACGGAACATTTTAAAATACCTTCTTGTCCAGTTTCTTCATGCATACCAAATCTAAGGACTTCAATCTAAAAATCATCGAAGTCAAAATAATGAATATAGGTAGGCCATTTATCCATATAAATTATCTTCCAATCACGAAAAAAAGAGGTCACGGCAATAAGGGTTTAGAGTCTCGTCCCATATTGCAACAAGCGATCGTCTTGGTCGCGGTCACTGAACCAAATTTGAAAGTGAATAAAAAGAATGAATTTGTCGAAAAAGGGAAGAATCGACTTACGAATGACCAGTCGGAGCAATGAAATATAAACAAGCGTGAACTCGTGTATCGTGGTAAGTATTTAAGGATCGCTTGATCTTCATCTCTTCTTGTAAGAACTGCTCATAGTTTGCATCGATGTATTGGAGAATAGAATTGGTGCTAAAAGAAAACAAAAGGGTAGAATTTTAGAGGATTGACCAGTAAGTGATGATTTTGTATGAAATTATTGTCACGAGCCCATTAAAACCAATGGCTACATTTAAAAGTAAAAAGCTAATTAGGACAAAAGTGACGAAATTTTTTGGAGCTGACGAAAATTATGTCCGACGATTAATTCTGTCCGACAAAAATACGTCCGACGGAATATTTTGTCCGACGAAAAATTTCGTCCAAACTAAAAATTTGCCTAAATGCTTTGTGTACGTACGTAAGTAACAAACGAAAAAAAATATTATCCGAAGCGAAAATTATGTGATAAGAAAAAATACATATATTATAGATAATAAAATTAATAAATGACAAAGATTATTGTTTACTATTACAGACTCGTTTATTAAATAAAGTATTCTATAATATAACTTGATGTTTTTATCCACGTGTTTTCCCCGTTTTAATACGAAATGTGAAGAAATATGAAACTTCAGATTTGGACAAAACTTTTCGTCGGACTAAATTATTCGTCGGACAAAAGTGACGAATTTTTTTGGAGGTGACGAAAATTATGTCCGACGAATAATTTTGTCCGACGAAAAATAAGTCCGACATTTTTTTTGTCCGATAAGGTATATTGAAGTGTATTAACTAATTGAATAATATTCTCTTCCTTCACTCAAATTATAGTTTCCTCGTTAGTTTCTCACATAACTTTCTCATCTTTATAAACAATTGTCTGTAGCTAAAAAATACTCTTCCCACTCTTTTTAGCGATAGAGGCACCCCCACCCAGTGAAGTCAGTCAAAAAATTAGAAAGGGTGTTTCCTATAACATTAGTGACCACTGCTTATTGATTTAAAAACATTAAAAAGGGCTTCGTCAAGTTCCTTATCAAAAGATATAAAATGAAGAACTTGGACAACAAAGAATCATTCTTCAAGTTGAACAACTAACACAAAAACAAACAAGTTGGGATTTCTTTCAAAACCTTTCAAGAAGACACATTCAAAGATGAAGATGTTTAAAGCTTTATTACTGGTTGCTTTTGTTGTTTACGCTGTGCAAGGTAAAAGACATCACATCACTTTCATCAGTTGATTTTTATTTTGAAATTTGATCTTCACAAATTTAGTCCGCAAGAGAAATAATAAAAAAAATATTTTTTGCAATTTTCAAAAGATCTACAAAACTTAAAGTTTGAAATTTTGATTGTCTACGCTGCTCGTGATATTAGTTTATTTAGTACATTATTTTTCTTTGTATTTTTTTATGGTTTACAAATAACATAAAAATATGTCTTAATTTTGGAAAATCTTGATTATTCTTATTATCAAATTGTTTTCAAGTATTTCTTTTTTAAGAAATCTCCCTCGGACGGCATAATAATAATGTTCTTATCATATTGGATTTCGAAGTCTTTTTATGTTCTTAATTTATTTTGTTCTTGCATCACATTACATCATCTTACAGTATACGGTATTGCTATAAGTAGAGAATAAATTTTGTTCCGATATCTAAAGAGCCATATTTTGACCTTATACCATTCCCAGCGTGCGTGTGTTATTATATAATTACAAGCATTCTATACAGGATTAGAAGCAGCTTTTACAAACTCATTAAAACTTATCAAATGGAAGAAATATTGAGTGAGATTCCATTCGAATGTCATAATCTCATAGTATAGCAGAGTTGATATCAGGCTGTATGAAGCATTCAACAATCTTACAAACAAAAATGAGATTTTTCTTTTTGGTTTACATTACCTTTCGGCTGATTTATGGTAATCTCACTGAAGGTTCGTCGCTGTTGTCAATTTGCACAGAGCATACTAATGTCACAATTATTGTAAATGGTATTAGCAAGAAGGATTTCAACATATTAGTCGATATCTACTTGAAAAAAATGCTAGAAGAAGATCCATCTTGCTTCACTTTCAACATGTATGCACCCCTCCATCAAAAATTCATAAAATTAACTTTGAATTCCATTGGAAAAATGGAAGAAAATTTTGCCTTATCAAGTAACTACTTTGCCTCAATCTCAACAGAATTTATAATTGAAGTAATCAAGGATCTATTAAGCATGACAAAGACAGATGATTCAAGCACCAAACAAAGCTTTCTTTATCTGACATTCTCTTTAGATGATAGACGCGATATAGAAATATATGAACATCTTGAATCGCTACAAGACAAGGGAGCCTGGAATGTTATCATTTATTGTTGGATAGGGAATTGCCCGTTTGCTAGCGTCTCTTGGATTCCACTTCATAGAGTTATCATAAGGCCAAAAGGCATTGTTGGGCAAGTCAAATTACTCATGAAAAATCTGGTAGATTTAATCGAAAACCCTAGTTATGACCGATACCAATTTTACCAATCAATTCCACTCCAGACGACATTCTTTAATGGCACATGCTTGAAAAACATCAAACAGATACATATAACCTTGCACACGATGAATGACTTGTATTTACCTATGGCATTTAAGATTGTCCAAGAAGAAAATAGAAGGCGTGAGTTGATCGGATCAACACCGCTAGAAATGATTTTTTATGAGTTATTTGAAACATATACATTTGATTGGTTTCTACGATTGAACCAATTGCAACCCATGTCGAATAATGTCAAAGTTGAGAACACACATCTGCACCCTCTATTTAACTATGATAGAGAAATGAAGTATAACCCGGATCAGAATTTATATATTTACGTTTTCAGTGAGGTAGATTATAAACTAAACCAGAATGGCTTATGTTCAGACCATAAAGAATTCATGAAAATGCAACATCATATCTATGGGTTTGCAATAGATGAAAACGAACCCAAAAGGAAAACGATTTATGATTGCGAGAATAAAGCAATCAGAAATACGAATTCGCATGATGAAATATTTGACTTCATAAATCAAGATTGTTGTAAATAAATATAAATTATAAAATTTATAGTTTGGCTCTAATCCCGTTTCAGTAAATAGTAAGATATAATGATCATTAGTAATTTTTTTCGGACACTCAATTTTAAATAAACTCTTAGTTTGCAAGTCCTACCTAAATTGGATGAAACGTTTTTGCGGATCGGATCCGATTCCCACCGAATTGAATAAGCCCCCATAACCCTTAACTTCAACTTCAACATTTACGATCCAAATCAACAAACCAATCCCCCAGCAAAGTGGTTGGGTGCACACTATGAAACTTGAATAATAAAATTTGCTTTGTCAACAATACAAAGTTGTTTAAGGAGCTGTTCATATGGAGGCGGCTGGCCCGGGCTGAGTAGGACAGTTTTTTAAAAATTTCTTGTTAAGAGAAATTTTTCTCAAAACGGTGCTCTTTCTTCTCCTTTTTTCCAGTGCTCACTTTTTCCGCCCTCCACCCCATGTACCACCTTTTTTCGTGACTTGTGTACACAGAGTGTTTTTAAAGCAATAAACCGAAAGGAAGTATCTAACGTTTGTTTTGAAGGGTTTTGTTTTTGTTTATGGAATTTTTTTATTGAATGAATAAATAATGAAACACCCCGTATAATTAAAATTATTGTAACTATCAGAAAATCTCTATGCATTATTCTATACTTTTCTCTAGCCTAAAAATGTAATTTTTCAGAATATGAGATTTTTTTATACTTTTGAGAATTTTATTAAAAGATGTTTTTGTTTATGTTTATACCATCAACATTCATGTTTTAGGATTTTTCGATCGAATGACTGACAATAACTATAATCATGTTATCCACATTGATTTGTAGCTACTCTCGACCCAGTCACAATCTAATCTTTGTCCTATTTAGTTTCTGATCATGTGACTCATGCATTTTATTTACTATATAATTTGCTCCATAAAGCCTCTTTTCTCGTCAGTCAGCTTAATCTATATATCGAAAGTTTAGTTTAATTTTCATATATTATATTTTTTATATACATAGCACATAATATTATCATATACTTACCTTCTTGTAATAAGAACCAAAAATTTTGGAGGCAAGATAATAAAAACTAAATAAAAAACTATCAGAAAACCTTTAAATATTTTGCTCAGCATAACTATAGTTAAAAAATGCAATGTTTTATGACTTAAAAAAAATAACTACAGTACACAAAATTTTTTGCAACCTTCATATTGCAAAGTTTAGATATTTATTAAAGGTTAAAGGCAGACAACATCATTAAAAAATACTTTGTTTCTGAGAATGAATTATGAAATTAAAAACTCCAACAAACCTGTCTTCTTTGTTGATTTGATCACCATATCCAACAGTTTCAACGATAGTCAACTTTAATGAGACGTTTGATTCTTTAAGGTCTAGAAAAAGTAACAAAGGCTCTTTAAAAAAAATACTGATCAAAAAGAAGAAAAAGGTTCACATGTTTGCATTACCTTTCCTTTTGTATTGTTATTATTATTTATTTTTTTATCGCCTCAATCTAAAAATATTTGCTGTGAAAGTCAAATTTCATGATATTTTTGCTAAGAAGACTTTAAATAGAAGCTGACTATATCTGTTATTTTTCGTACATTTTTGCATCTAAATAATTTTCTCTCCGTTTCTCAAAAATTTCCAAAATTAGGCTTATCAGATGTAGAATTTCATAAGCTTTCT
>JAUJPO010048084.1:0-11928 GCA_032270745.1 Tiaropsis multicirrata
TTCTCTCTGCCTTTCAATTCTTTTACTTCGCTTAAAAATTTTGCTTCGCATTTTTGATTTCAAAAAACATTTTTCTTTGCCAAAACCTGAAATCGCTTTGCAATTTGCGAAGTGCGAAGCTATAATTCGAACCCTGCTTTGTAGGTTTTGAGGGGTATGAGTTTTAAAGGGGTATCCACTGGTATAAGTTTAAAGATTATTAACGACACAGCAGTAAGTTTGATTATAACTGAGATATCTTTCATTAAATGTTTTTGGATTACAGTTTTTGTATATCAGTATTTGGTCTATTGCAGAGAACCACAGCACTGTAGAATTCCGCAACGGAAGTAGAAAATCTTCATTTTTGATGTTATTGTGGCGCCAATTTTAATTTGCGTTTTTCCCCTATAACAGCTTCAGAATTTGACAACGTGCTGCAGAATATAACAACATTTGAATCTGAATTCCGCTCTTTTTCTACAAGCAATGTCAAATTCCATAGCGCTGCGGTTCTCTGCAATAGACCAAATTGATATTCCCCAATCCTTTTCCAAACCAAAAATAGCCTTTTTACTGATAAATTCTGATGACATAGTACCATTTTGATATCAAAAGCTATAAGTTTAGTCTGCTTAGATGAAAAATGATTGAATTTCCAACATGTAATATTTTCCATTCCCTTTCAGCGAATATTGGTTTTAGTTGCTCTTGATGTTGATGCTTTATGTGCGTGCCGAATAGTCAAGGTATCCTTTTTTAATAACTATTTATTTATATATGACCTAAATATGAAATATGAATTGAAATTTTGTAAGAAGAGTATTCGGTTACGTTGTTATATTAATAACTGGGAAAAAAACAGAAAATTTTGTATCTTGCAAAATCTTTTATTTTCCAATTTGCAAAAATAAATCCCTGCAAAAATTAATCCCATTAAAATACTTAACCCTGAATTGATTTTTTTTAGAATCTTTTTCAACAAGACAATGTACAATATACAATTGTGCCAGTTTCTGGAATCGAAAACATCAAAGAAGTTTATGATGAACACAAAGAACAGGTCAGTGTAAATAATTTTTTCTGCTTTATGTTTGAATTAATCAGAAAAAATCTTTGTGGGTATATAATGTGTTTTAAAAATGTTTTGACATTTTTCAAAAGATTGATATAAATTATTTGTCCTGAAAATGAACCCTGTTAAAATTGAGTTTATTAAATTCTATTGTTCGAGATTGGCTAGTCCTTTTGAGTTTGAACTTATTTAAATTATAGTTGTTCTACGCTATGTTTTAGATTAAATATTTCCTATTGATCAATTGTGGAGGGAATATTGATTTCGATGTTTTGGAAGCTGATGAAGACTCAACTTTCTTCATTGTGGATAGGTAAATTTCTAATAGTGTACTTTTCTTAGGAACTAATAAAGCAGACACTGAAAAATTTCTTTTGTTCCTGTTGCAGAGGGTGCAAAAATACATGTAGTCGGGTGGTAAGATGGCCAAGAGAGAATATTACAGGAAATTCTATATTATAATACGCGGAAACATCTAAAGCCCTATCCTGGGGCATTTTTGTTTTGCTAGCGTTTTTTACCCAAAACGATACAAATCGACAAAAATACAAATGTAGACACTTTTCTGGTTACTTTAAATTAATTAGAGCATGTAGCGCCAGCTTGCCAGCTAGTAGCTATATGTTGAGAGAACAAATTATTAAAAAGTTCTGATTTTTCCCGAATTTTTCCACATCACTGCATTGGATGTTTGGAGAAAAAGTTGATGCGGGCGGCTGACAGGAACAATGGAATTTGTTGATGTCTGTCAAATGATTGTTGTGTGTATTCAATCAAGTAAAAGTTTTGAATATAATAGAGTTTTGTGTAACAGGCTTTTCCATATTTCCCTTAGCCATCGTCCATTAGATTTAAACAATGTATTCAAAGAGCAAATTAAAATTCTGGTCAAAGATGGTGATGCAACAATCGATGAAATTCCTGACCCAGAAAAAGTCATTGAATATGTAAGTTATCTTTCAAGGATTGCTTTACTTCACTCAACTCCAGTAACAAATAACTTTAGTGGCATTGTGGCTATGGAATTTGAGAAAATAAAGATCAAAGTTAAGAACATTCGAGCCTCAGCCGAAATTTACTGGTTCTTATAAAAGAAGTGAAGTTTTTCTTCACATATTTTGTTGTTTAAATTATTTAATATTTTTTGATATACAGGAAGATGAGAACGAGGACGAAGAGGAACAAAATAAAGAAAATGAAAACAGTGAATCTGAAGATGATGCTGATCAACCTTCGTCTAAACGACAGAAAACGAGTAATGTAAGTAACGACCAAACTTGTGCCAAAACAGCCAGTTCAACCTTCTGATCATCATGCCAATTGCATTGCATGAAATGTCATTTAGACCGTTTGAGTAATTAAGCGATTGCATGAACTATTCTTTGTTTTGTGTACCTTGCTTTGATTTTAAACAATTATCTTTAAATCAAAATGGCAAAATAAATTCATGACTATAATTTTGATAATTATTTTTACACTCAAGGTATCTTTCTTGGAAAAACAAGTCAAAAAGAAACGTTGGATCACAGAAAGGTTTGTTTATAGTTTCTTCAAAGAACATGATATCTTCAAAACATATAATTTTTTTGAATATAAATTTAGGAGCGAGTTTTCGAATTTCGTCTTTAAAGGTCTACAAGTTTAGGGGTTAAATATATTTCAGGAATTACATCCAAATTTGGAAAAGATTTCTTCCATGAAAATTTCTTCCCTTACTTAATACCTGTGAAATTTGCTTACACATAAAAAATTTCTTTCAATTTCAGAGAGAAGCTTTTGGATGATTATTACGAGTGCTCGTACTATGGATCTAGCGTATGTATTTTTACCTTCCTGTCTTATTTGTTTCACTTGGAAGTTTTGTAGAAGTAACATTAAAGGTACTGATTTCATAAATCGGTGTTCATTTGTGTGCACCAAGTTAATATGTTACTTTCTGGTCCTAACTTTTATTTCTAGAATATTTTGTTATTTTAGACTGCACTGACGCTATATGATTTAGCCTGGAAGTTGACCAAAGATAACAACGATCTTTTATGGTTAGTACTGCTAAGTAGCCGTTGTCTTTTTTTGCTGGATATTTTTTTCAGAGATTGCTTCAGGTTGTTTGAATTGACTATTGGAAGATGGCCCAAGTCTAAGATATTCTTGTTAATAGTACTGTAACGGTTGTTAAACTGATGTGCTGTTTTTTATTCTTCCAAATTTAAAGGTTGGCAATCGTTGGCTTAACAGAGCAATATTTATTCTCAAAAATTGAGAGGTAAGGAAATTATTAAGTTGTGATTGTGTAATTGTGGTATGTAAAGCCCGTTCTCCACTTAGTGAGAGCAGCGCATGCAATTCATGTTTCTCTGTTTTGATTGATCTAGGAGATAACATTACATAACAAACTGACGTATTTTTATCTCCGAGCCCAATCAGAATAGAGCAAACATAAATGGCGAGAGCTGTGCGTGCTGAGTGGAGACCGGGTTTAAATAACATCCCACTAAGTCCTTTTCAAAGATTTTAAAGAGATGAGCATTGAAATTTTATCAGCAGTTGTTTGGGTTTATTAATCGATACTGTAGAAAATTTTAGGAAGATTTGAAAACCGTTATACAAATTCAGCTACAAAGCTCTGACACCAGTCTTACCTTATTCCACTTGAGTCTTATAAAATTTAGGTAACAAAATCATTCCTAAATTATCAGGAATCAGGAAGTTCAGCCATACATAACTGGTTTAGCGAATTGGTTTGACATACGTTGTAGTGATAATGTGCTAGTGAAGCAGGTGGGGGGGGGGGGGCACTGACCTTGACGATTGACGGGGACGTGCCACCCAGAGTTCGAAAAGTGGACCCTGTCAGAAATTTTTGACAAGTGTTTGGCAAGTTACCTGATATTTGGACCCTGGCAGAGACTAGAAGGAAAAATTTCTCACAGTTTCTGTCAAAAAGCAAATATTTTGGAATTTGACGATTTTGGGACCCTTTCAGAGACTTCAAGGCTTCAAAGGTACCCTAATGAGCTGCACATCCCCGTACCCGAATTTGCCTAGATGTCTCCCCCGGGGCTGTTGATAATGGTAATAATCTTTACTTGCGTTTAATTTGTTGCTTTCAGTGAGAAGTATTTTGAAGATTGTACAGGGATCAAAGATCACGTGATCAGACACAATATGACGGATGACGAACATACACAGTCTGTGGCTTGCATGAAAATCATCTTTGAAAAAGAGTATCCTTCTATTCAAATGCTGTTTTTTTTAGTGTACATGTATTGTATACGGCCATGGAAAAAAACTTTCTTATAATAATTCAATAGGTCCAAAAGCTTTGATATTTTGATACTATGATTTTAGCACAAAAAGGTCAAAACCATGCAATTTTGGAAAAATATATCCATTTTTAGGCTCCTTCGCGAAATTAAATCGACGCGAAATTAGTCAGACTGCCCACTCGCCAAATTAATTTCAGAAAATTTCGCGATCTTTTTTTAATGTGAAATTTACTATTGCATAAATTAAACCGTTTGAAATATATATATAACAAAAAACATTTCCCCTCAGGCTTTGTGTGATTTTGACCCATATGCATATAAATTTTCACCACTCCTACTCACACTTAGTGACCACCATCAAATTTTTAAGAAGCAATTAGAATTTAGAATTGCAGCAAAGTTTCTCGTTAAAAGATAAAAGATAAAAATACTGTTTAAAAATATTGATAATAATTCAACATAAGGAAAATGTTCATAAAACATCCAGTGAGGAACTATAACTTCAATTTAAAATCTCGATTCCAAACCAACCTCTTTCCCAAGGCTCTTCGCGTGCCTTTTGACGTTTTTAATATGGCTCGATAAGTAGATGAATAAATTTTTTGACGCGCCATCCAAAAAACATAGAATAATTATATCCTGGGAACAGGGTTGATTCCAAACAAAAAGCTTTTGAATTCCTTAATTCTAACAACCACTGCCATCAGATTACGCTTGGGAATGTACCGACATTGGTCTTTGTTTGAAAGCTTCATGAATTCCAGATATACTGTGTGTGGGTAAGTACTACTTTTAATTTTCTTACCAACGTACCATTGGTTGTTAGGATATAATTATTATTTAGTGGTTTATATGGTGACTTGAAGGCTTTCTTACCTACAATCACGGTCAAAAGGTCTGTGTGAAAATGTGGTCCTTCCTTCAATGTTGGTGTATAAATAAGATCAGCTAGCTATTGCTACCATATACTAACAGACCACTTTCGAAAGCATTGAGTGGGGGTTAAGAGGAAAGTTATACTGTGTCTTTGGTGATATTTTCTGCTGTTTTAAAAAAGTGATTTTTGGAGATAAAGATGAATGCGTAAGTCCTATTCCTTGATTGCTCCACTTAACCTTGATCTTTCTCTTTAACTGATGAATAGTTGTCAGGAGATATCAAGTACGAATTTTAAAATCTTGGGTAAAACCAGGCAGATTGGAATTGAGCCCACAACCTTGCTAATCGTAGCGAATTAGAAATAAATTAAATTTCATAGTGCGCTGTACAAAGATTCATATTTTTAAATCCATTACTGTCAGCAAAAAAGTTTAACTAAATTTCAAGTTTTGGTTGTTTTCCCTTAAAATAAAAAATATTGAATAATAATTTTCTTTCTTTTTTTAGCCTCCGTCTTTTCACAATGAAGGGAAGAAAAAGAATGAATGAATTGTTTGCAGATATCGGGTACGCCAGTATAATTTTTTCACTCCTTCCAAGATCTTAAGGGATCTTATTTTGGATAGCACTAATTTTGGTGAATGGGGTCGAAATTCTGACAGTTGGCATTTGGATACTTTAAAAGAGAATTTCTCTGATAGAACTTTTCAATTTCACTATCCCATTAATCAATCTTTGAAAAAAAAAACTTAAAACAATGCCTGATTTATCCTAGCCTGGCTTATGATTTCATCGTTTGAACGAAAAGGTTGGAAGCTATGTTGACTAGACTTGAATCTTTAGAGACTTTTATTTTAATGAAATTGAATGATTTCGGTGTTTCGTAATTTCATTTTAAATGGACCGCCAAAAAAATGAAGTCATTCGTTTGGTTAAAAATGACTTTTCAAGTGACGTGACTTCGAAAAAAAGTAGAACAGTTGTCGACTTTTTTTTCTTTCCACTCGACTTTTGCTTTGCCTGTAGCAGACTAATCCCGATTTTTTCTTACAAAGTACACTATTATCAAAAAATCTGTGGAGGTCTGGTACAGGCTTGGTCACTTGTTGCCTGTACCAGACGATCGCGCGTTTCGCTTGTACGGTACACTATGATCAAAAAATCTGTGGAGGTCTGGTACAGGCTTGGTCACTTGTTTCCTATACCAGACGATCGCGCGTTTCGCTTGCACGGTACACTATGATCAAAAAATCTGTGGAGGTCTTGGTCACTTGTTGCCTGTACCAGACGATCGCGCGTTTCGCTTGCACGGTACACTATGATCAAAGAATCTGTGGAGGTCTTGGTCACTTGTTGCCTGTACCAGACGATCGCGCGTTTCGCTTGCACGGTACACTATGATAAAAAAATCTGTGGAGGTCTGGTACAGGCTTGGTCACTTGTTGCCTGTACCAGACGATCCCACGTTTCGCTTGCACGGTATACTATGATAAAAAAATCTGTGGAGGTCTGGTACAGGCTTGGTCACTTGTTGCCTGTACCAGACGATCGCGCGTTTCGCTTGCACGGTACACTATGATCAAAAAATCTGTGGAGGTTTAGTATAGGCCACTGTCTGATATAATTATGATGATGTAATCTTTCCTAAGGAATTTCGATCACAATAAAGCGGCGCTATCCGCTTGATGAGGATACAGAGGTAGGCTATAACCAACGGAGGAAAGTGCACTAATTGTCATATTACCATATATGGAAATTAATTGCTCTCCTTGAATAAGAAAGCCTACCTGCTGTGTCCGACGCTGGAGCGGAGACCGGTCTTTATAGTTTTCGCGGACCTCAAAGAAAGCCAAAAATTAACGGAAATTTCTCTCTTTCTCTCGCCTAAGGTTACCCATAGTTCAATGCAAACAGAAGTATTCTTCGATGGATGTCGAGATTCGAAAAGAGGTTAAAGGTTGGATCGAAGGCATTGCTGAAAAATACGGGTTTGTGTTTTTTTGTATACAGTTTTCTTAACAGCTTTTTTTTAAGAGGAGAACCTCTGTACGCATATACGAACCGTATATTTGGTTTATTCGTGTTTACACGGGTTTCATAATAAGACTATCATTTATTTACCATTTACTCGAAATTTTCATGTGTTTATATTACACAATATTTCAATATGATTGGTTGATGGCCTTTCCACCTTAGTTAAAAATCAATACCGAAACCGTAAGACTATCCACATTGGAATGAAATCACGTGAATAATTTCGAGTTTCACTGTTTTCGTTCAATTTTGAAACCCATCTTTTCATTTATTTCAAGAAACTTTTTTTCGCGAAATGAAAGTTTATTCAGATTAAGTAATTTGGGGAACAAAATTTAAATTCTAAACTTGAAAACTTCTACTTGTAAGGTTGGATGATATTTCGTATGGTTCTTTCGCTGCACAATATGGTTACAAAACCAAGGTTTGCTATGTCAATTATTTCATTTGAATCGTGCACGAAGGTGGAGTATATAAGCTTTTTCTTATAGTGTACCCCGATTAGCAGTTTTACCCCCGAACATTTACATTTTTTACCCCCGGTTAGCAGTTTTACCCCTTGACAAGCTTTAGTTTGACCTCCGGACACCCAAATTTACACCCGGACAACATATCTACCCTTCCCCCAACTCAATTTTATTCCGGAACAACACATTACAAATATATCTTATTTTTTCCGTCGTGAACCTAAACTTTGGAAGTTGTCGAGCAAGGTATATGCTTACACCTGCAATTGTGCCTGGTTGTAGAGAGTCACCAAGTAATTTACGAAAAATGTTACTCATTATTATAGCACCTCACTCCCCCCCCTCATTTTACGAGCTTTTCCCAAAGAAATACTCAAAACCATCACTACCTTAATTTTACTAGATGGTCCTAAACTCTCGATCCATTTAAATGAGATTATTTTCTCCATAGATATGCGCTGAAGATATGGTATGTGCCATCTCTGCATTGTTGGAATACGCTGTAAGTTTTATTATGGAGATAATCAAACAAAGCTTTTTCTTTTGGTGATTTTAAGGTTGACCATTTTTTATTTTTTGGGGGGGGAGTGGGTGTGGCTTCAAAACGGTAACTAAAGTTAATGGGATTTGAGTTTACAAGTTAATATTAGGGGATCAGATGTTAATAAATTCCCTCTTTTAATACAAAAGAAGAACAATGATCGCAAAAATAATAACAATGATATATAATTTTAATTTGAACCGTTAAAAATAAATTTTCGAGAAAATACCAACAATGGGGGTTTTCAAAAACGACCGAGAGGAAAGGGGGTTCACTAATCGGCACAAATAGACGAAGCTAGACATTTCAGCATTTCACCGATTTTTAACTTTAAATTTTTTATTTTAGAGAGAAGATATATCATTTTCTGATCAATTCGTTGATGCCCTGGATGCACTAAATAGGTCAAGTATAGACCAATTGAATGGAGCAATTGAACTAGCTAAGAAGCAGGTATTTAATTTTCTTCTTTCTTGAGTCAAACTGTTTCATGAAATTTGTATCACTGAAACTTAATTATTAATTTAATAATAAGTTTGCAAAGCTCCACCATCCGAAGGTCTTATTTTTAGTATTTAGCCCCCTCTCATCAATCACTTTAGATGGGAGCCCGTCTACCGCAAATCTGACACTGATTCGGTAGTAAACGGGTCTCATAATAGGTTTGATTTTCCTTCAAGACCTTGAAGAAAATGCACTGATTGGCTGAAATCGCCTATTGTTTTTACTGTATGCGCGAGTTAAAATTCGTGTAATTTGATTGGTTTTTTAATCTCTTAACTGTCATTTTTGGTGAGGAATTCAAACTGTGCAATGTTTCTCATATGAGCTTTGTGAAATGGGAAAAGCAGTATGGGTCCAGACTGCATTTATTCTTTCTTTTTCATCTGCTATCTTCGATTTTCTATTTTCTGGAGTTTCTTTAATCTCTCACGTGTTAAATGTTACATGGAGATACTGTATATAAAATTCCGGTCCTTTTTGTTTTTAGGTTTCCAGCATGGTGTCGCAAGTTCGTTCGTTCATTGACTCGCACCAAATCGCTTGCGCTGGACCATTTCTATACGCACATATTTTAGAGGTTGGTTAGTTGGGTGTCATTTTTTTAAATAACAAATATCTTTTATTTGCTACCACGTGCTATTGATGGTACCATCAGATTTGTGTGGTAACAAAGTCTTTAAGTTTGCACTTTTCGGGTTAAATTGATCAACCCTCGTTAAGATTTTAGGTTTGGCAACCTAATAATGATCGTATATTCGCTTTGGGACATATTCTCTGGAGTCGTTTATGACGTTATTTTATTCGATACGGAAAGAATTACCAGCGGGAGTAGTTTGTATAAACTATATTCTTGTAGTCTTGTAGTCAATAAATTTATGTTCAATACTTTGTCTTCTTTACTTAATAATTCTAGTCGTCTAGATGCTAGACTATCTTCTAGCAGTCTCATCATTGGAATGTTTACTTAAAAAAAAAAATTATCATCAACTTTTCATTTCGTTGCATCTTTATAGGGATCACCGACTGCCTATATTTTCGCAAAGCCATGCATCATCGCTAGATTGGCTCGTTTTACATTAGACGTATACAGTACCATGGTATGAACATAGATATCTTCATTGTTATTGAATCAAAAGTTTCTTTCGAATGGGTTTAGTTTTTAGCCCGGTCTCCAATCAGTGCGCGCAGCGATCGACTTTTCTGTTTCTCTGATTGGTCTCGGAGATAACATTACATGACAAATTGACGTTATGTTATCTCCGAGACCAAATCAGAACAGAGTAACAGAATAGGCGATCGTTGCGCGCACTGATTGGAGACTGGGTTTTAGGGTCCAAATTCATTACCAATCTCAAAGTTGCTTTTATGTGATCTGAACCGTAGTTAGGGGGATTAGCGATGCGAGAGGTGAGCTAATCTGATAACAGATCAGTATTTCACTAGCACGCGCTCTTCTCTAAAGGGATGTAGAAATATATGATTTGAAGAGGTTGGATATATCCCTTCGATATTTTCATCCGTTCCGACAGATGAAACTATCCGAAATTCGCCGGATCGAAGCGCTGTGATTGACTAAAAAAATTCACTCTGCTCGGATCGAGTCTCTTCTCCTTACAAAATAGCTTACGCAGATTTGTATGAATTTTCTGATGAACCTCCGCAGATCCCCATACGGAACTCAGTGGTGTAGTGGATCTGCTTAGAGATTAGATTGGGTGGGTGACGCTAGAACACATACCCTTCCGATCATGAAACCAACGTTTTGCTTTTAATGTTAATTGTAGTATTTTAAACGCCTTTTTCGCATCATACTGAAGTAATGTAAACGAAATGGTTATGTTGAATCCAGTCGTCGTTCTTTCAGTTTTCTATATTATTTTTTCTTTACCGCATTTTCTTTACAGTTTATTCTGTTTTATATTACTTCAGTTTCTGGAAAATATCCGAAGAGATTCTTATGATAATTTTACCTAACAAAGGGCATTATTGTAAACTCATTTCCCCGTATTTTCGCGCGGAATCTAATTTCCTGAAATATTTCCAAAACCACAAAATTCCGCCAAAATGTTTTTTACCTCTTGGAGGTAACTCATTTATTTATTTTCACATTTAATGTATAACAATATTATATGTTTAGACAAAACAGAAGAAGGCAAGAAGTTTACCGTTTGTGTTGGCTGTACCTAGTGACATTGAAGAAGGTATATTCATAGTCAGTAAAAAAGAATCAATGGTCTGGCAATGTATTGATATAACTTTCTGTCAACGTTTTCTTTGTTTAAAATAAAAGTCAAATGTCAATTTGCTCACTTATTGATATTGATCATGTTACCAATATCTTCTCTTGGGGTTGGTTTACTTTTTGAACACATTTTCAATCAAGTAAATCAATTTGCGTACGCAAGTTTAAAATGTAAACAAAAGACAAGTACAAAAAGAATCCCAGGGATTTTTATACTGTATAAACGGTACTGTGATTCTTACTGGGTCGGGCTTTCAATTATGTTGACTTTGTGTCCATTATTGACAACACATCTACCATGTAGTTTCCGTTTTTTAAGAGAAAAACTCAGAGGAATCGACGAATTTTATGTCAAAAACGGACACATGTTTTCATTATAAATCCATAAGGAAATATCATATGTAGTGGATATTAAAAGTCAGTGAAATAACTCATCTTCTTTCCCTTTTTAGGAATGTCTTTGTTGGTAGGAGTACCACCTGTCGGTGAAAGCTCTATTAAAAGGTATCTGTCTGTCTGTCTGTCTGTGTGCCCCTAAACTTTGGGGCAGGGTGTAGGCCTCAAAGACTGTCCGATTTGGCTGAAATTTAGTACACTTGTTCCTTGGGTGAATTTTTCATTATTTTAAAATTTTGATTTTTGAGGCCTGTTTTTGCCAAAACGGCAAGCTGGAGGCCTCAAAAAAAAGTCTCCAGCCTGCCCCAGAGTTAATCTTTGCTACCTGATGTATACGAAATATTCGAAATGTTACAAAAGGGTATTCGAATAATTGGAAAATACTGAAGTTGAGCCCAGTGCGTTGCGCACGTTTGACTATTTTTATTGGAATCCACACTAAACCTGAATTAATTAATTTCCACCATCTCATGGTATCATCATAATTTACCTTTTTTAGATTAATAGGCCGGGGGGGGGGGGGGGCCCTTGATCTAAAAAAAACC
>JAUJPO010048095.1:0-15955 GCA_032270745.1 Tiaropsis multicirrata
ACAATAGAAAAGACAAAGGAAGCAGTCCTTTAATGAATTCTCGTTCATCATCCAGCTTCGCTATTACATATTCCTGAAAATATCAAGGCAAATTCAAAAAATCTTCAGTAAGTAAGGTCTTAGGTTGAGTTTTTTCCTCAATACCATAAAAACACTGTCTCTCTTGTGCTCCAGCCAGTTGGTACCAAAATCTCAATGAGATGGGTTGCGTCAAAAGGCATTGTTCTTCCAATGGGTCAAGAAAAAATTTAAATAGTTTTTTTCATCGTATGTTCTTTTAAATATATTTTTTTGTGTCATTATATTTTTAAAAATTTTAAAACTTCTAAAACCTTTTGACTTGGTTGGATAAGCTAACGATTTCTGTTATTATAAATGCATGATGTTGGAATTCCAACAACTATCAATTGTGCCAAGCAGTAGGCATGATATTTTACGTTGCTTAGCGCAAGTTATATGGGCGCGTGGAATGAATGAGTTCCAATAGAGTGCAACACAATAGCTATACAGAAATTTCTGGGGTTCAAACAAGGCGACTTTTTCAATAGCGCTAACATGCCTACGCACTTTTTTCAAGAAAAGGAAAGCCATGTCACGCTATCAGTCAACTCAAGTTCATGTTTAAAAACGAAATCTTGTATGGTGTATATTAGAAATATGAAACGATAAATTTGGTTTTAGGAAGTACCGAACTGACTGCATAAAATGTTTTATGAACAAGGGAAAGAGGAAAAGACGGCTTAATTACGTAAACGCTTTTTAAACTAATGAGATTTTCAGTTTACCACTTTTGATTAAACAGAAAACTAAAAGAGTGACGACTGCATTAAACTACTTTTGATTAAATACATAATTAATGCAGAGCTTTAAGGATTCATTAACACAGCAGTTTATTAATCTTTTCTAGTCTGCTTTACACATTCAATTTTGAAAATAATCTTTTCTTCCTAGATACTTGAACAATGTGTTTTATGACTCATAGAAAATTTGTTTAAAGCCAGAAAGAAAGGTATCAAGAATCTCTAAAACCCGTCTGAGGAGATATATGGGAAACATTCTTTTCACGGTGAAAGACTACTGGCATTAACACATGGCGTACGTCGTGGGCAGGGCCAAAGAGTCAACAATACTGATTAAATCAAATAAGGATAATCCGTCTATACACTTTCAACATCCGGTATCTGCATTTTAATTGGATATTTGATTTTTAGAATTGGTTTAATGATACAAAATCCCCTATTGATTCATGAGGCACTGTGTGTATGTCTTCAAAAAATTGTAAGCATTTCTGACATGCCTGGAGATTCGATTCTCTTGATTACAAGTATCTATGGTGGAAAAATATTCGATTGAAACTAAATGGTAAGGAGCCCAAACATGGTATCAAATACCCTCCATCGCTCGGAATTATAACATTTCAAGTTAACCAACAGCTCCGACTCCGCTTGGTTTACACTACTAGAACAGAGACATCAGAATCAAATCAATAAGAACTATTGATTTAAGAGAAAGGAAGTATGTGATCTTGATTTGATCGGATTACATAATAGAGAGACCGTTAAAACAACACTCAGCACATCCTGTTATTGCGCAAACCTCTGCAACTTAGTGTACAATGTCTTGATGATCATTCAACATGTACAATACAAACTTCCAACCATAATATAAAATATCACAAGACTTGCTACAGCATCAGGACGTTGTATGTAATAGATAGAAAGGTTCTTGCATCATAGGGAAATACCGAATCCGCATTTTTCATCAAAAAGCGCATGAGCGTTGCAGGAAAATCTGAGTCAGTACTTCAAGTTGGCGCAAAGGCTGTTTTCTTAATATCGGGGAGACCTAGTGCCATTAGCGCCCTCCCCCGTACATCAAAGGAGTCTATTCCTCTATCACTAACACTAGACTACTGGGTAGATTTAGATTGAAGCGGAGATCCACACCTGCCGTCAGCTTTCAGTGACGTTACCTAGGCGTTACCTTTCAGGCGTTACTCACTTGTTGAGTGGACGATGACCTTACAACCTTTTGGCGAGGCGAGAGCCTTCTACCGACTATAAGCTAACCGGTCATATACTGTGGCCTAAAGTTATGGGACATATTTTTTAAGAGAGTATACATCTCAGCCCGCAACTGACCGTCGTTTCAACGCGGCAGAACTTTGTTTGTCTGCTGCTGTGATGATGCTTTATAAAAATCCCTTAAAGAAGATTGAAGTATTTTGAAATTACCAATTTCAAATATCCATGCATCTCGTCACGTTTCCACTAGCTGAATATAATCACAGACTGACAAAAGGAGCCGTTCTGTATCCGCTCTGAAGCACATCCTTTAAACAATATGACAAATGACTAAAGACACAACCAGATTTTTTGTGAACTGAAAGGTGAATATAAGGACATATCGAACTGTGTATGATCCATGATACGTGGACCGTGATTTGATTTGATTTGATTTTCTTATTTCAAATTTAGAAACATACAAAAATAGCTATACTAGTAGTTGCAGGCTAATATAACTCAACTATCGTTATTTACAATATTCCTGTTAAATGAAGCAAACACCATACGAAAGTTTCTTACGAGGGCCTCCAGTGCTTTATTTTTCCTTGAGAATTTTCAGGCTGTTTTTTTTCTTTTAGATCTATCCTTACAATATCCCATATTTTTAGATACCAAGAGAAGTACTTGATTCTTCTCCGTTATAACAAATTCTTAGATCTAGACTTGAAAAATGAGTCATATCTGGTGGAAACACATCTTAGAATCACATAGATTAAAACTGATGAATTGAAGGCCTTGAGAGTATTAAATCGGTAAAGCGCCAGATGACAAAGAAATGTCTTGGTTAAGTGAGTGGGTTTGGCTAACAAGGTTGGTCAGGTTGACCCCTCTTTCCCTCGCAATTAATAAAAAGGGCAGCTCATTAAATATAGAACCTACTGATCGTAATAACATGATGTAATGTTCGATCATTTACGTGAGCTGTTCAATGATGATGGTGATGATAGAGAGGGGGATGGAAAATTGGAAAATTGTCTAATAGGATCAAATATTAAAGTGATTGGAGGTTCATTATCCAATACTTAAGACTACTCATTTTCCAAAATAGGCACTGGATGTATCGATTATACGAGATTGAATTGCTGTTTGCTTGCAATAGAAATACTGCGCTTATATATTTAACCTTTTAATGGCATATTGAAAGAAAACCAAATGATATCTCTACTCTCATGCATATGTGTTTATTACCAGTTCTCTCTCAATATCTCAATATCTGAGTCAGAATCCTTAACCTAATACACAAACTTCAAAAAATGACTCAATTTTATGGTTTATAAACGTGCAATTAGGACAAAAGCGATAACTTTTAGCTCAGTCACATCGCTTCAATTATAATCGATACGCTATAAAGAAATTATAGATATTGGCATACAAAGAAATTTTACATAGATGGTGTCAGGCTTCTTTCTTTGAATTTTATTATAATAATTTTACAGATCCTCATGCGGCCCTAATCAATATAGCCATGTTGAACTCAGATCTGAGATCTTTACAAATGGTTTATTGTCGAACAGCCAGTACCAGGGTCGATAGAGCTGACAGTCCTCCATAGCTAAACTATGAAGGATCTAATGTTGCATTATAAAACTATGTGAGCATAAAAGCTGAAACAAGCGCAGCAGATGAAGAGCATCATTTTGTTGTTGTTGCTAAGTGGTGTCGTGCTCACTTTGATCGCAATAAACAGTTTAGTGTGCATTTAGGCCTTATATTTATTATTTTTCCCACTCTAAAAAAATGTTTGTTTCCGCGTTTCTGAGAAATATCTTTAGGTCACCCGGCCGCAAAAAAATGACGACCTTTAGAATGGGTGTGTTTTTGAACATCGCATCCTAGAAAAAATGTAAAAAAAATCTTTTCCGGTCTCCCGCATGAGATTTATTTTTGTTATGCGGAAACGAAGAATTTTTTAGGGTTTTTTTTTATTATTAAATGTACGTGCGTTTGGTGATTAATTATAAAAACGTATTGTGCTATCCTTTTCAGTCATTCGGCAAGTGAGAATAAAGACCCAATCCTTAAAATTAAGACATACATATCCTCAATATCACTGTGTTTAAAGGCTGTAGTAAAAAAATAATATTTCTTGAAAGGGATATGCCTAACTGAATACACTATATTCATATCCTACACCCTACGTATGCGCAAATAAAATTTCGAAACTAAACTCTCCTTTATGGAAGTTGTGTAGATTTAAGACCGCATAACAGCCTCTGAAAAACCTTGAAGACAGGATTATCTAAAAGATAAGCCAAATACAAATGTTAAAGTAACAAAACAGCTCTTTTAATTTTCGTCATATGACGTATTCTTCATCCATCTGTCAAGGTCTGACCTTGAATGAGGTACAAATCGTATCATGATATTTGCTTCTAAAGGTATGCTTTCTTAACAAAACATCATATCAGTGTCGTAGCCAAGCTATCATTTTTAACTCAAGTTACCAATGAAAAAATATTTTCAACGTAAAATTTAGGAATTGATAATTAGACAGACAGAAATATATTTCGTCTGGTATCTAGGATGTCCTTATATTTATATCCAATCATGGAAATAGTTTTATAACACTGCCAGATATATATAAGGGAGATTTTGTAATGATAGTGTTGCAAATTCTTGATTACTGGAGTCGTTCATGACGTAATTTTAATCGATACGTCACAATGTATCAGCCAGGGTATATTCTTGTAGTCTTAATTCTAGTCCTCTAGATGCTAGACTACCATACTACCACATAACCAATCGTTGGTATTCAAACTGTGTGAAAGCAATAGAGCCAATTTCCGTCTCCCACATTACTCTGCCTCTCATCAAAATTATGTTTGTAAGATAACCTAAAAATGAGTAATATAGCCGATTGACGTACTTTCAATATTTTTCGGAAATAGGTGCATACGATAAGAGTGATCAATTCATTAGTTAACATGATTGCAGCAGTTGGAGTTTATCTTCTATCAATTATCAACATAACACAAGTGATGATGTAATGTCTATATCAAGCAAATTAACATTTTATCTTGATAATGAAAGACGGTGGAAATTCTCTACAGCGGACACCATTGGGGCGAAAAAAGTGTTCGTTTTAAAGAGAAAGATTGTTTGAAAATTGCTGTGTAAATAATACTTACCGCCCTCCCGCCATACGTTTTAAGAAAGTACAAGTTAAAGAACTAAAATCAGTCCATCCGTTCCAAGGAATAGTATCCGTATGCATACACTTACTCACCTGAGGAGTATTAACTGACGAGTTTTGAGACGAGGCTCAACTTAACAGGGATATGTTGATCTTTCTCATGAGAAATGTGACCTTGAATCGGTGTCAGGTACTCAATTCTTTCTAAAATTTATCCAAAAATAGAAGCAGATTCTTAGAGACTGATTTTATCATTTTGGTGAGCCCATGGATCTGTAGAAATACCTTCGTAGTTTTTTTTGCCCGATGAGCTAACTTCTAGACATGCTCTTTCATAATGCTCCTCAATAAGTTAAGTAAGTAAAACCGTTACAAAGTATCCAATTACTGTCTAAATATTGATAATTGTTATTTTGGTCAGTTTGTCATAATGAGTCATTCATATTATAGTATGTGGGCATTGTACACGGCACCACCCTATAACGAATTGCAACATAAGATAAGTTGGAGTGAGTAATATACTTTGACGTGTTGTGTTCATGTTTGAACTATGTTTTAGTCATGTGCTTCAACCTGTAGACAGCTTTGGTTTACCACGCACTTGGTGGTACATCAAAATCTATTTTGACAAATAAAGCATCAGCTTTGCCTTCTTGGTAATGGTTGTTGCACAAATGCGACGTATGATGTTGTGATGTTGGTTATTTATTACAACATAACCGGCTTATTCGTTTGTTAAACGAATTGTTAACAATATCACATTTACTTAAAATAGGGAAGAGGTTTTCCCAGTATTGAGTCTTGGACGGCCTCATTATACTGTTAGGTAAGTAAGTTAATCCAGGAGACCTAGGACGCCTAGTTTTGGTAGTGCTAGACTACTGGATGGATTAAAACTTAGTGGAGCACACCTTCTGCCAGCTCCTTTTGACTTACCGCTCACTTCTGGTTTCTCATTCGTTGAGTTCGATTTTGAGGCAAGCGCTCTACCAACTGAACTAACCGGCCAAAACTTATACTGTTACGCTAGGTTTAATGATTTAAATAAAAATCTATAGCCTATGTTAATCTATGGTCTGTATCATCGTTTAAATTGCAATGTCATTTATAGAAACATCGCGCCTGGTCGGAACTGAGAAAAACTTATGTAGCAAAAAAATCAGTTTGCATCCTTTTGCGTCATCAACAAACCATCACAGCATAATTTCATTTGTGGTTATGTTTCTATAACATGAATCATTTCCGCATTTCACTCACAATTTCTTCTTGTTTCTTGGTTCATAAATAAATTTATGGAAGAAATGATAGACATGATTACCCACATAGAGGTTGATGCACTGTACAGATTTCATCCTTTATCAAATAAACCTAAGAAATCCGGTAGGTTAAAAGTGTACTAAATTTCAAAAATCACAAAACTTGACTTTTTTAAAATATATACGGCGTATTATCTTCGGCTATTTTTGATGAGTGGTTTTCCCAGTGCACAATAAACCTGGTTTTTGTCCAAAAAGAAATTAAGGGCTGCACTGAATCCCCCCTCTCCAGAATGGAAATTTATGGAGGATCAAATATTTCTGTAATAACTCTCAAGAATGAAAAATGATTCGCATTGTTGGCGGATTCCAGCTAGTCTGAATTTGCTTAGTAAAAGATTCAATGATCTTCCCAGTAACATTCAGTTAGAGCCTTTTTCGTGATTCTTTCTCTCTCTCTTTTTTTGAAACTGACACGATGCTTTCTGGTTTCTCACGCTTCTCACAACAGCTAAAGTCTCACAATAGTAAAACATCCGGCTTTTCAAACCAATAACAAACCTCCTGATAACAAAATAGGATCATTCTATTTAGTAGGGTTTTAATGCATGCTTTAGATAAATGCACTATTTTTCTCTTCTGATGGATTATAGATAACACTGTCCTATATCTTTCACCTTGGTTTTATTAACTCTGGTGATGTAACTTTAAAACACCCCATCAAGTCTGTCATACAAGGGGGTGACTTGATGGTTTGTCTTAGATATTCAGAGACAGAGAGGATCTCTGCAAATTCGCTTATCGTCAGAATATTGCTAGTTTCAATCTTTGCACGCAGAACACACTTTACTCTGAGATTTCTACATATTGAAAGAATTCCCTGCCGCAATTGGTTAAATTTTAGTCATTTTCCAAGCTTTAAAATTTAGTACTTTCAGTGGCGGATACGTGACAGTTAAGTAACGCTTTCATCTTTGTCGCACATTTACACGTGCTTAAACGCACACAAACATTTTTACCTGATACGAACCAAAACACAAAAATGGTATTTAAATCACGTCTGTTCATCCAAGAATGATAATAATACTTTATTTGGAATAACCAAGCGTGGGAAAACAATTATCTTTTCGACGAAAGAAAAGTTGACAGATAATAAAATAGTTTGGTGATGCGACTATACAGAGGCGGATACAGAAGGTATTCAAAGTTTTGACAGACAGACAGACAGACAGACAGACAGACAGACAGACAGACAGACAGACAGACAGTGTTGTTTTCGATATAAGGAATATGGACAAAAAGGCAACACAATATCTGTCAAATTTTCTCAGCAACACCTCTGTATCCGCCACTCCTATTAAAGAAATTAGAATATAACTTGGCATTTTTTGGCATATGTTGCTTCATTTTCTCGATATTTCTTAATTTCACATCTCACGGATCTCAAGTGTTTGTGTTATTAAAATCAAACACTTTAAACCGAAAGAACGAACTCAACAAAAGCTTATTCCATATATATATACAATCGATAAAAAAAGGATCTATCTATCAGGTTCTAATTAATAATTTTTCTTTTTGTTGCAACTGTTTCCTGTTCATCTATTTGTACCGTCCTTGACAACTAGCAATAAACACTGTATCTAAAAACATTAGCTGGACCTGAACTGCAATTTTATCATAATAAGCTTCACATATACCATATTCAATTTCTTTGCTTGTCAATATAAACTGATCCATTAATGATGAGGCTCCACAAGTTGAGACCCATCATGCAACCACGCTAAAATTAAGGCTCAAACACCACGGAGAGTGATCAGATCCAAGCTTTTCCCAGCAGACACAAGAACGTTTTTTCAATGTATTTTCATTGTTAAAACAACGTTGAATTTCCGGATACAGAACCAAAGTTTGTGTTATCATCCATCGGTGGTTAAATCAAAATTCAAAAAAAGTCAATCTTATCCTTGATTTCATAAATTTCAGATTTTATTCTATTAAAGTCTTCAGCGACAACTCTTACAGAATCTTTTCCTGGTTTCTGCGACCCTTGGGAAGCTTGAAAAGCTGACCTTTTTCTGCATGTACTCGGAAGCCTTTTTTCCCAGGCACCTCCCCCCAGCTAGTTTTCATTAACAAAACAAGATTCTTCAATGAATACAACCTCATACCCAGACCTCGTACCCAACGGGATCGAGGTTGCAATGAATATTCTTATGTTGCCCTAAAATAACATTTCTCGTTTCGAATGCTGAGATTACTCAATGTTTTAAACTGAATTTTCCATATTATATCATTGTAGTCTGTTGTTTATATTAGTTACTATGGGAACCTCTGAACACCTGATGATGCCTGTGAAGACGTCATGATTTCAATGCAAAAGAGATGTTGTTTGTATAATCCCATTGCCTGCAAATAAAATAGTTTGAAATAAGAAATTAATTTCCTATTCTGAGTAACTAAACGAAACTCAACGCCCAAGGTTGGATGTAGAATTCCTCAATTGAATAATTTTAACATAATAAAGGGATGTTTATATTTGTGGGGTAAATAGGATCGGAATATTAACTGAGGTATAATATTTCCTTCTTTAGTGTATCATAAGCTACTGGAAATAATTTATACTTTTGTCTAATACTAAAAAGTGGTTAAATTTAGCACGTACAATTTAGATGTTGAGTAATATGGTTTCGAACCGTTATATTTAATCCTGTAAATTGGAAGCTCCTCCTAGTAATAGGCGTGTTATGTTGTGTTACAACGGCCTGCTGAGAATTATTATTAAGATATAACATACAATTAGTCAGAAAAAATGTGGAAATTCCATCTTTACTCAGGCACATACCAGTCGAAAGTGCTGGAGGAGTTTATGTTAATATTGGCATAACGGATGATATTTATTCAAAACGGTGATAAGTCACACGTCAAACACGCATTGCTGAGTTTCGGATTCCAGTGCATTTAAATCATTTCATTTACGGTAGTATCTTTAAAAAACTATAGTTATTATATCAAAAAGATTCAACATGCAAGTTCAAAAAAGCAAGGGATAGGAGGCTAGGAACAGATTTTAATCATTCCAAATAACAAGAGAGATTGAAGTCATAGCCAGTTATAACAATTGTCTTTGTTTACATAAATGGTTAATTTGAGCATACTGAGCAGCTTGAACTAATTGCTAAACACTTCGACCTAGTTGATATTATTGCTTTGTGATATTTCATAATCGATTACGAGCAGTTACCTTTAAATATATCATTTTTTGGACGAACTCCTCCTAGAGGCGTATCCATTACCCACCACATAGCTAATATTAACTGAGAACCATACCAGGAAGTGTTTAACAGTTACCCAGTTCCCCAGTATAAGGAGGAAACACATCTACCAAAATTGAAGAAACTTATTCTGAAAAAATAACTACTAAGTAGCCCATGGAGGTAAAAAACACATGGAGAATAAATGTCTCTGTAATAGCCTAAAATGGTTATTAAATTCTTTATAAATCTTATTGAAATCGGCTTTCTTTGATTACCCATCATTAGAAGCAAAATCAGTCAAAAAATGAATTATAAGAGCTAAAGTGTGAGATGTTCGGAGATGTTTCGTTGATTGCAAGCTATATAATTTTAAGAAAAATGCTTGTTTGAATGTTATTGAAATGTATTTAGGTCAGAAAACTTTGTAATTTAATCGGTTATACTTTTCCAAGCAAATTCTTTGTAAATTTCGTGAATTTAGGGCCGTTTTAAGTGAAAAGTCTCTCTCGCAAATATCTAAATATCTAAAGTAGTGGCTGTTTTTAATTTTTGATATGTGATAGGTTAAAGGTTATCATTCATGCATATCTAAAACATTTCAAAATTTATGGGCGATTTCACGAGAGGGGACGCTTAGAAATAAGTAATTTTGTGCTTATTTTTGCAAGTTCGTCTCATTTTTGATTAATAAATGTGTTATCTTTCAATGCAACAATTAAAAGTGTATAGAATTTTCTTATTCAAGTTCAAGAAGTTGAAATTCAATATTCCCATAAGTGCATGCCTGATTAATTGATTTTTCCGAAAGCAACCAAGCAACAATTTGTTTCCAATGATTGATACAATGGAATAGTATGCGTTGAGTCTCCATGTGTTTTTTACCTCCATTAGTAAACTAAACGCCTAAACGCTGTACAATAGGAGGTAGTCGCAAACTTTTTTCAAAACTTTATCGAGATCCAAGGTGGACGGAATGCAACAAAGCATATTTTATATTTAATTGAAATCATTTTCTCCTGGGCATTTCCTTTGCATCCATTCAAAAACAGACATTATTACGTGACATGGAAAGGGTTTTAATCAATAAATTTTATCTTGTCTTGATTTTATTGTACAACGACATATTGAGGATTTATTTCCCCGATCACGGTTTCATAATCTCTATATTAATATCTTATAAACAATAATCATTGATAACAAAAAAGGAAAAATCATAGATTAGACAAGGCTTTTTGATTTTTAATGCAAAACTTATAGGGAAAGTACACGGGTGTCTCGCTATAATATTCCCATTGAATCAGCGTCAACGTCAAAGTGATTTAAGAAACCTTAAGCTAAGGTTTAAACGTTCTTGATCTTCTTATTGGACAAATTGACAAAATAGGAAATAAAAAATTGACAGGAAACCAAACTGACCAGTAAAATGATAATAAGATTAAGACTGACACGACGGACACGTGCCGCCCTGAGGTCAAAAAGTGAACCCTGTCAGAGAGATAGTTTTGCAAATTCACCAGATTTTTGGACCTGGAAAAATGTTCCCATTTTTTTGGATAAGATTAGTAAAATTTCCTGTGAGAGCATTGTACAATAAAATCGAGACAAGATTTAAAGTTTATTGATTGAAAACTCCTTCGATGTCACGTAATACTGTCCCCGTACCCAATTTTACCGAGCTGCCCCCGGAGTTTTACTTAGTTGCGAGAGTTTGAAATGCATAGTCATGGTGGAACTGCTCCAGTTAAGACGGTCAATGTCACATTTTACAGTTCCTGAATGAACTATTTTTATATAATACAGAGAGACTATAAAAATTGAGAAAGCTAAATATATGAAAAAGCTGTCAAAAGATTATCAAGAGTATTTTTACAGAAACGAGAAGCACAAAAAATGACGAAACGAGCTGTTTGAAAACCGCAAAACTACTTCATCATAATTAACATGTCATTTGGTTAAAAAAAGTATCAGATTAGTTCATTTTGCCAAATGTCAATTGGTGGAAAATTTATGACAGTCATTTTTATAACGGTCTATTTAGTGATCAGTTTTTTCTTCTTTCTCTCTCTCTCTCGCCATGGTTCCCTCCTCAGCAGAAACGGGAAAAGTAGAATTCTGTCCTCATTGGAACAAGACCCACCCCCATTGATATCCCCACTGAATGTATATGGACTAAAAAGGGGCTAAAAATGTATCATATCCATCAATTTATTGAGAAAAAAAACAATAAATCTTGGTATTCCCAATGAAAGAAATGATATTCCCTAGGCCTAATATATTTTACGTCTTATTGTTATTCCCACTAACAAAAACACTGGCGGTCACTGAGATAAAAGTGTTATCTTTAGAAGAAATTTCCCAGCAGGTACGGACGTTATTTTAGCGTCTAAACAACGTAGACGTCGGAGCGTTGTTTGGATTTTGAAACAATGTTGGAATAACGTTGTGCGTCTGCTGGGTAAATGATGCGATATGAAGGTGACGGCTGAAGTCTTCTAATAATGACCTTTTATCCTTTTATCCGCCATTACGTAAAGAAACGTTTCTATTCAAGAAAAACTGTAATCATGCATATCATGCTCATTTTTGAAGATTACTATATTTAAATTTAAAGATATCGGAGATCAATCAAAGACATGGCAAATCCATTTGCGGCGTATAGAACTTGTTGGCAGGACATATTCAATCAACTATTCGTTTTTTTATGACGATTTCGAAATCTTGTATCCTAAAATCCAACTTCAATGTGTATTATTGCAACATCTCCAATATTGTTAGATTAGTAGGATCAATTGATATGAAGAATAGACACAAAGGTAGAGTACTGAAGAAAAGGATGGGTTTTTCAATCAAAGGTTTAATCAGTACAAAGAAGCATCAATTAGAACTGGTTCACTTGGTAAGATATCCGCTTCCAAGATATATCAATTTGATGCATCAATCCGCGAGTAGAGAGAAATGTACAAACAGTACGTAAAAAAGAAATTGAAAAAAAAACAGAAGCACTTTTGTTTTCCAAAGGTTTTCTTATATAGCATCCGTCAGTCATTAAATGAACCGTTTTCTTGTCCTATCTTCCGTTTTAATCTTTCAATGTGATGATAAAGAGAAGCTATTGATCAAAACCAACCAATCAAATTAATCTCTATTGTTAAGCTTAATACCCCCTCAATCATAAATAGATGGACGGTTAAGCAGTTTACAATCAGTTCATAACACAACGAGCAATCGTAAAGAAGTAATACCAACTGTCATTAAAAACAACTCTCAAAAGAGTAATAAAATAAAAAGAGAAATGGCTCGTTTCACGATTCTATTTTGTTGTATCTGTATTGTGATTGGTTCATTCATGTCACGTGCTGACGCAAGACCAGCGGCTGAAGAGAAAGTCTCATGTCACAACGATTGTTTGGGACAATACGATTTGTGCGATTCTATGATTACGAATATGGGGCAAAAATTGGTTTGTTTGAGAAATAAGTTTTTTTGTACGACCATCTGTAAGAAAGGTGGACGTGACACGAAACTTGTTTGGAAGAAAATCAATTTGAAATCACTGTCCAATAAACTATAGAAAAATTATTATGAAGTATGGCTCATCATCGGCTGATTTGGGTATGCAATCTACAAAGCAGTATACTTCAATCAGTTTAAAACAGAAACAAGATTGATAAAAACATTTTACAGAATCTCTTGCTACTGTAGTTACCGTCATCGAAATTTCAAACACACACACACACACACACACATACAAACGTATCAAGAAAATCATGGACAAGAAAAATCTGTTTTTTTAATCACTGTATATTATTTTTTTCAAATCGCTGCAAAAAAATTGTATAAAATTGTTTGTACATTATGTAAATTTTAATTTGTTGATTATATAATATTATAAAAAGAGAGAGTTATTACATATTATTTATTAAAAAATTGAAGATTTATATAATTATTTAGAATAGATAAATTTATAGAACAATAAAGAGATATAAAAGAGAACAAAACATATTATGAAATTACAACAAAATTTAAATCGATTTTGTCTTTTATCAACTCTTTAAAAACATTGCCTTATGGGCGTTTTCTTGATAGATTTTAAACGAAATCGTTTTTAAAGGTGATGATTTTTCGATATAACTTGATTGACAACAATATTAGTTTCAAACAAGTAAAACCTGTTTTTGGGAAAAATTGAAATTGCATACTCTGCAAAAATGATACATTACCTAACGTTTAAACGTTTAAAGTACTTTATTAATTAAACGGACCCTTAAAATTCCTGTTTCGGAAATAGCCTAATTTCGGTATCATAAATGTCCTGGCTTCACAACAGACACACAACGTTATTTCAACATTATTTTAACGTCCAAATACAGTTCTGACGTTGAAACGGCGCTGTTTGGACGTTAAAACAACGTAAGGCTGAAGTGATTGGACTTTATGATTTATCCAATGTTTTATTGGAGATCATTAGATAGCTTTCGATGACCTTGATCTGTTTATAATAACACGGTTGCTAATGAAAAATTGGAAATTCGAAAGCGTACAACAGGACAAAGATTATAATGTCAACTTGATTATAATTTCATTAATATATGTTGCAAAAAAAAGACAATTCTTTTAATTGGTCTCGATATCAATCACTTTACACCACAAAGTTGTATCTGATTGGTGATTTTTGTGAGTAGTTATTTATGGTTGTGGAAACTAGATGACTCATGCATGCATATACACGACAATGAAAACGATAAGAAAAGCGGCAAAAATAAGAACAAAAGAAACTTTCACAAATAATGGAGCGGAAAAAACTGCCACATTCATTTCGTAAACAACAATTCTTCTCCACAACAACGAAACTTCCCAGCAGGTACACAACATTGTTTTAACGTTGTTTCAACGTTCAGTTAACGTTGTGACGTTGAAACGGCGTTGTTTAGACGTTAAAACAACGTTCCGTACCCCTGCTGGGTTAGATTGAAAATGAATCCTCCAATCTTTCTTCCTTTCTTTTCAATTTAATTTCAATGGAAAAGTAAGTATTAGAAGGAGATAGGCATAACGATTTGACATGTAATTAACAGATCCTTTTCTTTTTTTTTGCAAACGTCTGCTTGCTAATTAATTGTTTCTGTAGTGACTTCTAGAATGATCTCCTAATGACTCGTGCGAATCTGAACAAATACTTTCGTTCAATTTTTACCATATCTTGGGGGGAGGGGGTACGGGAATCCCGATATACCGATCTATTTTCCTGAAGAATACCTATATATCAATCATCTTTTCAAACAAATACCGATACCGATAAATTTTTTTATGACAACGATAAAACGTAATCATACCTCACAAAAAAGGACTAAAACCATACAATCATGCCCAGTGCCCAGGTGTTAGATAAAAGTTCACCCGGGTGAGTTTGAGAATAGCAAGCGTAAAATTTTGAATTTAAGAAATTCATTCACTCGGTTGAAATTTTAGCCTTATTTCTCACTGAGATAATTTCAACTTAGTAGCGTAATAACATCTGAATAAGAGGCAAAATACCAACACGGGCATTTTTGTTAAATATTTTCCAAGTTTCTCTTAACCATTTTTTGTACCTAGCCTGTTTGCAATTACACTGATACATGGAAAATAAGGACATTGATTCGTAAGCTAGAAAGACATTTCCTTTACACAGCATAAACATTAACAGCGAAATGAAAAGTGGTTATAAGGTAATATGATATAGTGACTAAGGAAGAGTGACCATGGTTGGCGACGACGGAAAGAAAGTTTTAAAAATTGCCCTTCCCAGACCTTCCTTGGCTAAAACAAGCTTATTCTGGCTATTTTAGAGCATTTTTCCACAGGGGTATTGTTTCAGGGGTGTTACTATATCCAAGAAAAAAAATATAAGAAAAGAATGTTTTATATCTCGAAAAACCAATGTTTTGTCAAGAAATACCTAAATACTGTTACTCAGAATAACCCTGATTTCATGGGAAATATATCATTACTACATCCCTGTCTCGGTGACCCCAGTGGTGGGTAACAATGGGGTGAAATTTAGGATCTTTTAAAACCGCTGGGTTGGGTCAAATGGTAATATTTTTCTAGTGGGGTCATGTTCTTTTATCAAATTTTTAATGGGCGGGGTTGCTCTTTGTTCCTTTATTTTACCACTGGGGTGTGAAAATACCCTGAGTATCAGAGGCCGAGTTTTCAAAGAAAATATCAACCTCTGACGACCAACTGTAGAAATTTTATCGCGCA
>JAUJPO010048117.1:0-15949 GCA_032270745.1 Tiaropsis multicirrata
TAATACGCGTAGGGTGTGGTATTTATACTGTTTTCCGTTACGGAAGCTGTCGCTCGTTTGACCTTGTTCCCGAAGCGATGTTCTGTGGCTTCTCGACAGTTGGACCAGAATATCGTCCTGTTCAAAGGTTTGTTTTTCTTGTTCTTGGTTGTTAAACAGTGGATGGTTTGGTGAATCAGGATTATCTGTCGAGAGAATTGTTAAATAGGGGTTTATTGAATTGTATATAGAATGGTTTTGTAATAACAGTGTGATCATAGTTTTATTTTCCTGCAACGACTTCAAGATAATGAAGAGAGTTGATTATATACCATATTGTGTAGTTGATTGGAGTAATAAAATTTTATACTACTTGAACTCTCTTTTGCATTTGGTTTTATCTTTCACCTTTCACTTAAAAGTTTTTATTCTTCCTTTCAAATTTTGTATGATCACTATCACAGTTGGATAAATAACGGTTAGTTGATCTTTTATTAAAAGACAAGTTTCCTTTTGTTAAAAGAAAACAGTTTCCTTTTGTTAAAAAACGTTTGCTTTTGTTAAAAAAGTTTTCTTTTTGTTAAAGATAGGGTTTTATTGTTAGAGATATGTGTATTTTATCGTAGTTGGATATCTATTGTTGAAAAATGTTCTTCTTGTTAAAGATATGTTTTTTATTGTTAAATGTGTTTCGTTTTTGTGAAAAAAATATTTTGAAATTTTTTTTTTGTTCAAGGATTAAAGGGTCTTTCATTGTAATAGATTTATGTTTTCTATTGTTGAGATATATGTTTTATATTGTTGAGATATATGTATTCTATTGTTACGATGTGTTTTGTTTTTGTGAAACTTGTGTGAGCTGAGTGTGTGTTTGAAAAAATATATTTTTGTAACTTGAAAAACTATTTTTTAGTGTCAAAGAGAGGAGATTTTAAGAAAAGTTGTAAAATTGTGTGATGTCAAACTATTTAGGAGTGTGTTTGTTTTTAATATTTGACTTTTATGTTGAACAAGTTTTGGAAAAAACCTTATCCGTTAAAAAATTTTATGAATCGATTTTGGGGTGATCAAGCTTTTTTCAATTTTCAATTTGTTGTCTAGTTCTTGAGAAAGAAAATCTTTTGGTTGTTTTTTTATGTTTGGTTGCTTTTCTTTTTTTCTTGATCGAGACGGATATTTTGTTGAGTTGTTGGTGTTATGATGTTTTATTTTATGGTTGTTTTGAGATGGTTTTGTATTTATGAATTGGGAAAGTTTAAAGTATCACTTCAGATCTATAATTTTTTGTTTTATTGGTTTGTCAATTTGTCTGTTTGATTATTAAGCCGTTTTTAGTTTGGATATAAAATTCTCGAGGTGCATCGTTAGTTTAAAGAGGTCTGAGAACGAAATTCGCTCATCAACTACTATTCAATGTTTCCACTTGAGATCGTCAAGCGTTTGTAAGGTAAACCTTTGGTTCTGCAAAACTTTGCTCGCTCCGCGTTTCCGTGCGTAAATATGCTGAATCAGCATATTCGTAAAAAAAAGTGGTAAAATCTTGCTTACAATTTTGTCTGAATTTTCTTTTTTTTAACACGCATATACAAAATTTACGCGCGCGCCTTTATGCCAAAAGAGTCGCACTCCGCTCGCTGCGCTCGCTCCGTGCGTAAAAATGTACTAAAAATGGCTTTAATTCAGGTATCAAGAGTATAGAATCTTGATGCTAAAGACAGACTCCTTGTAACCTTTGTGAAAAACCTTGGCCTTCTTAGGGTTCTTTTCCATAGTCTATTAATTCTCTTTTAAAGGTAAAAAATTCACGCGTACTAATTTTCGCGCATTTTCAAGCAGAGATCCTGAAATGAGATAAATTAGTATAAATATTACGCTCAATGTAAAGTTGCCGTAATTAAACAATTTTATTCACTTTAAAAATAAAAAGTATCAAAGAATAAGGGATATAAAACTTTTCGGGCCTAGCGCGTGAAAATTAAATACGGGCGAAAGTTTCTACCTTTAAGGAAGTTTTTTAAAATCAAAAAATTAATGTTTTAAAGCTTAGGATCATTCAGGGAAATCCACAATTTAGATTGAGATTTCGACATCGATAAAAAGTTTCCATTGGCATTCATTAGGGAATATTTACTTGGGAAAAAAAGGAAAGTCGACGGAGACAACGAGAACAAATCTGAAATGTCAAACTTAAACGAGCCAACTGGTCCTGCGATCCTTCAACTAAATGTTGAGGGACTCACTCGATCAAAGTGCGAAGTCATCCATAACATCGCCACATGCAACTCAATCCCAGTCATTCTACTTCAAGAAACTCATATCGTTGACAATGAGGAAATAAAGATATACGGCTACAATCTTATTGAAACGCCATAGCATAGCTACGATTATTCGTAGCGACCTGGTAATTTCAGTGTCGGTTACCGGCAAGAGTCCAGATGGTAAAGAAACCGAATGGATCAGTATTTCGATCAACAGAGAATTGATCATCACAAACTTCTACAAACCACTAAACGCTCCATTCGTTCCACCCCCACGATTCGAGCATCCAGCGATATACTCTGGAGATTTCAATTGTCACCATACCTCCTGGGGATACACAAGGAACGATCCTGCTGGGGAAGATTTGTATGGTTGGCCAAGTACCATTGACTTGAAACTTTTAATCGACCCAAACCAACCAGTCTGGAAAGCTTTTACGAACCCTGACCTCTCTTTTTTTGCACACGATCCAAACAGCTATATTCCACATCCAGTGCACAAGGTATTGGGGAAAGTCACAACATCGCCCGACTGTCATTCATCATCCTGCTCTGATAGAATATACTCCGACCACCCCAATACCTCGCTGGTACTTTGGCAAAGATAATTGGGAACTCTTTCGAGATTCTACACGAAACATGTGCGATGATATCCCTGCGGTTAGTGACATCAACTTGTGCTACTCTTTATTTGCGAAGAAACTTCTGAAAATCGCGAAAGATACCATACCACGAGGCTTCAGGAAGAACTACATTCCTGAATGGGACGCCAGCTGCAAAGATGTTTCTCAACTTGAAGATGCAAATTCTTTCGAAAACAAATCATTGATTTCTAGCCAACTTATCGATCACTTTAACTCGAACCGAAGAAAATGCTGGATTTCAACTGTTGAAGATGTTGATATGAAATCGTCAAGTCGAAAAGCTTATAGTCAAATCTCAATAAGCTCACGGGCAGGAAGAACGTCTCGCCTATTCCTAACTTGATCAATCCTAATGTAAAATAAAGAATTCACCAGATATATCAATTGCCAACTTAAAGAAACCTGGAATTCCCCTTCTAGTGATGTAAACCTATGTAGTGATTTTACCACGGAAGAACTGATCACAGCAATTAAAACTCTAAAGCCTGGAAAAGCCCCTTGTGTTGATAACCTAAATCCCAAATTCTTTATCAATTTGGACGCTACATGCATCGAATGGCTGCGTAACTTGTTTAATCGCTGTCTCAAATCGGTAGTCGTCCCAAAGATTTGGAAACTCTCAAAAGTCGTCGCTGTGCTTAAACCTAAGAAACCTGCAGAAAATCCAAGCAGTTACAGACCTGTAAGCCTACTTTGCATTCCTTTAAAACTGTACGAACGTCTGATTTACAATAGAATTCAACCGTTTGCTGAAGCAATCCTTCCTAACGAGCAAGCTGGCTTCCGTCCAGGTCGTTCATGCCTTGATCAAGTTGTCCTACTCACTGAGGACATCGAACACGCTTTTGATCAGAAGTTGAAAACCGGTGTCGTGCTCGTTGATCTATCTGCTGTGTATGACACAGTCTGGCACCGTGGGCTGACATTAAAACTGCTCAAAGCCATTCCCAGTCGAAGCATGGTGCGTGTTATCATGTCCATCTATCACAACGTCGCTTCCATGTACACATTGGTGGAAAGAAATCTCGATGTCGTACTCTCATCAACGGCGTCCCGCAAGGTTCCGTCATAGCTCCATTATTGTTCAATCTTTACACCCACGATATGCCAACAACCATCAGTAAGAAATATATCTACGCTGACGACCTCGCTCTGAAATCTTCTCACAAAGATTTCCCTGATATCGAAAGGGATCTCTCTTGTGACGTCGATACTTTGAGCATCTATTTCACGAACTGGAGACTCAAACTAAATACGGAAAAAACAGTCTCGAGTGTGTTTCACCTGGCTAATCGGAAAGCTAACTACGAACTGAACGTGGAAACTGGAGGTGAGAGGCTTCGTTTCGAAAGGAATCCAGTTTACCTCGGAGTCACTCTTGATCGTACCCTTTCCTTCAACCAACACCTAACAAACGTATCAGCCAAGGTAACGAAACGTTGTAACCTTCCAAAAGTCTCGCTGGTAACGATGGGGTGAAGACTTTACCACCCTAAGAACCTCTGCGCTTGCCCTTTGCTACTCGGCAGCCGAATACTGTTCACCCATCTGGAGCCAAAGTGCCCACTGCAAGAAGGTTGATGTTTCACTAAACAGTTGTATGAGACTGATCAGCGGATGCATCAAGTCTACACCAACCGAAATTCTTCCGGTGCTCTGTGGCATTGAACCTGCTGACATTCGAAGGGACAAAAGCATCTTAGATCTTCGTACTCGCGCACTTTCAAGCAACCACATGCTCTACAATGTTGTATCAAACCCTCTAGCAAATCCCAGACTTAAAAGTAGAACTCCTCTTTCAAACAAGATGATCTCTCTAGCTGCTGGCTATGATGAAAACATCTCTTCGCGCTGTTGGGCTAACACTATCTGGAAGATACGTTGGAATAACTCAAACCACCAGCTAAAGCAATTTATTCCCTCACCATCAAACAAACCCCCGGGATGTGATCTTAACCGACGCGAATGGGTTCTGTTAAACCGTATCCGTTCTGGTCATGGTCGCTTTGCAAGTTTCATGCATCGAATTGGTCTGAGCGATAACCCAAATTGTGTCTGTGGTGAAATTCAAACTCCTCAACATGTTTTGACCTGCCAAACGATAGGTATCCGAGGTGATATCAAAACAGTTGATGATGACTTCAGAACTTGGCTCTCCACTGACATTTTAGATATCTAAAATTTAATTCGATTAAATTTTTTTTCTCTCGTCTATTTGTCTTTTTTTTCATACGCATATATATATATTGCCAATTTCGATGCAATTTGAAAAGTTTTTCGGTCTATTTTTTTGCTTACAATTTTGTTTACAATTTTTCTCAAACGGACAAGTTCCACGAAAAATAGTTTCAAACCCAATTGAATTTGCCGAGAATTAATTTTGGTGAATCCTCCAAATAATTTATTTTGGCGGGAAATAAAATTACAAAACCACAATATCGTAGTTTGGAAGTTTGTAAAGTCGAACTTATCTTGAATGCTATTAAATATCGGGAAGTGAAGTTTATCATCTCCATCACTTAATAATTTTTAAGACTGAAAAAATCAGTTATCTGAAAATGTTTATCATATAAATTTAGCTTTTTTTCCCTTGTGTTTGTTCTATTTTTTCACATTTAGATTTCCTGTCCGAGTTGGTCTAGCTGTTTTCTTCTTGGGAACAATACTCAAGTACCATAAACTAACAGTTGTTCCATTTTGCCATTTTGCATTGAGAAATGTGTTGCAAAAATATCTGTTAATTATTTAAATTATACATTCTGGCATCTATTTTTAACAAGCTGGTATTGATCTTTTGAATGTTGAAAATTTTAATATTTTAGAATGGGGAAAAAAAAATGTCATTCATAGTTTTAAAATATTGCATGTTTAATTTTATTTTGCCATCTGGGAAAGGTAAGAGTTAGTAATTCTAGTTTTTGTTTTTGCCTGGCTTTTATAGGCTTTCTTTTTCATTTTCAGAATTCTTGAATCTGCTGTTAATATATTTTCATACAAAACGTAGACCTGAGACCTTAGACGAAAAGAGGTTAAAATATTATTCACAAATTTGACACATTCTAAAGTTGAAAATATAAATGTTATGAACAAATCTACGGAAGTAAATTTTGTATATTTTCTACGCTTTTAGCTCAAAAATATGTCAAAAGATCGATGAATTTTGATGTATAATGAATCAAGGAGATAATAACACGAACCAAAAATGCGATATTCTTCTCAAGTCTATAATCAATAGCTCAAACGAACAGTTAGAAAAGATCGAAGTTACAACCATACGAGATGTTTACGAGAGAACTGTATGGATAAGTGAGACCAAATCAAACAATAAAGACAAATCAAAGAGAGTACCTCGATACTCCAAAATGTATTATGGCGGAGACAAAAATACTACTGAACCTGTTATTAACGAGATAAATCATCAAGCTGGATCAAATACTACGGAGATAACCGAACTCGATCAAACGGATGGTTTACAGTATTTCGAACCAGCACCTAATACACAAGAATGTGATATGAACACTTCTGAAGGATCTATCTATTACGAGGTAGACACAACACTCGAAAATAATGATGAGTCAGCAGATTTTGAATCAACTAATCAGGAAGAGGCAGGTGTTTATCCGAAAATTGAAGACGTGAAACGAATTGAAATTGACGTAGAACAACAAGATGGATCCTCAAAAATCGATGCGTTTGAAGAGGACGTTACTCTTAGATCAAAATCCGTCAAATTCCAAACAAACTCTGATGATGAAAAACCGACAAACGACCAAAGTGACGTACAACAACAACGAGTATTATCGGACGATAACGTTGCAGCTGATACGACACCTGGCTCTTCAAACGATTCCGCTGCAACCGACGATTACCAACACGCTAGATACGAACAATTTAATAAACTGACGAGAAAATATTTCAAATATATCCAGCGATATCACCTTGGAGATACAGTTCCCATTTATTTTCGTAGTCAATTCCAAATGCAGATGAGATCACTGGGCGCTAATTATCTGACCGTTGGTTTATTTGGACAAGCTGGATCTGGAAAATCCGCATTCTTGAATTCGCTATACTCGGCAATGATCGGCAGTTACATTGAGTATTCGGCTGAGCGCCGCTCTACTGGTGACGCTTTGAAGGGAGCAACTAATGAGAGAGCTGAGTTGAGGTTAACAGAGACAATTACTGTTTTGGATAATCGAGCAACTGATTTTAGTAAAATATCTATCAAAGAAATTATGAAACAGTTGGGTGAGAATTTTTTATTTACTAGAGTTTGATAATTATCTAGCCTGTACCAATACACACAGCGGGTTATTTCAAAATATAACAATCCCTACTAATTTCTTCAGCTTCATAAGAAAAGTAAGATTCGGTACAGGTTAGATATTAAAGACAAATCACAAAAAGAAAACTTTAGCTGCTAGTTACGCGTCTACATATCTTATAACAATATATAATATCTTAACAATTAAATTGCTGTTGTGGAAACCCAAGCAAGTGGCTCAAAGATCGAGAAAATTTACGTTCCCGGACGTTATCAGCAGGGACACCGGACTCGATCTCCGTGATTTGGACACTGCTATGTGCGACCGTCGAATCCTTTATCTCGACTGCGGTCGAACGATGATGATGATGAAATATGTGAGTACACTCGTTAGACGCATACACTTAGTGTTAAAGGCCTGAACTTAGTGAATAGACATTGTTAACAATGCGGTGTCTTTGAACCTTAATCGCACATATCAAAAACCTTTTATATGTGCGTTTAACACTAAGTGCATGCGACTAACATTAAGTACGTGCGACTGCCGTTAAACTCCATTCTTTTCAACAAGTGAGTACCAAGCTTTAAGGTTCCCTTATAAAGCATACACTCGTGACATAACTCTTGTTACTAACAGTATAACAAAAGTGCTAGCATGGGATTGTTGCGTGTCAAAGTTGAAAAAAACGAAATAGAACTTTTCTATCTTTTACAATTCCAGCTCAATGCTTATACACCATATCTGAAGACAATGAGGAATTCATCTCTTTGGTGCAAGGACATCCAACTATGTTTATAGATTTGCCAAAACTTGCCAAGTCTGATGTCACCAATGAAAACGCAGTCTTGCTATCGGTCTTAATAAATGGTAAGAAAATATAATTCAAACAAGTTTACACTTTTTTTTTATAAGAACCAGTAAATTTAGGTCGAGGCTCGGATGTGCTTAACTTTGATCCACATTTTTTCAAATTTTCCACCCAACCCTACCCTGGATTATTTGCCTAAATGCTTCCATTGGTCTAAACTTTCATAGGAAATTTCCCATGCTCAAATTGTGAGTTCTTCATGTTCTTATAAAATTGTTCTTATATAAAAAGATTATATCTGCTTCCTAACGCTTTGGTCAAGTAAATGATTCGGTGACTTAAATTACCGGATCCTGCACAACGATAATGTACTGCCCAGTTTTCTCAACGGTAAAGAATCGAGTGGGGAGCAATTGCCCGATAAGTGAGAAGGTCGTGGGTTCAATTTCCACAGGGTCTGTCGATTCATTACCAATACGATGATATGCAGAAAGTCTTTCTTATACTATGGTCTCACGCATTATCACGTCGAGTTGGTCACGTAGAAATGAGTAGTAGTTAGGCTTTTGAATTGCCAATAAGGCAATTGTATTTTTTTAAGGCGTATTTTACCTTTAGTATTTCGTGCGAAATGCCTTTGCTGTAACCAGACGAGCGCACACAGTTATCATTCCTCCAAAGTCAATTTAAAGGACAAATTTAAAGGAAACTCACTTTGTGTTGATCTAGACCTTCTGCCAATTTGAATTACCGTAAAAGGTTTTGCCAATTAATAGGCACCTATTAAAAGATACACTTGTTTTTATTTTCATTATTTTAGGCACACTATACAATATTGCCAGTGTATTACCAGAAGCTGCTGAAAATTTAGAAGTCACCATTCTGAGCAACATTTCTAGGTGTTTTGATGTTGTCATACCCGATGACATTTTGACGGTCAATGAAAAATCTCCGGTACATAATGATTATTTCAAATCTTCCTCTGTTTACTCAGATAAGAACCCCTTATAGTTGGAAAACATTTATATTTTCAGCAAAATAATAAAATAATTCTTAATCAGTGCGCCATAGCCTAGCGAAATTTATGGAATTTTCTTTTGATCTTCTTTGTATTGTCATTTTTTCAGTTAGTTGATAAAGTCCTGTACCAGGCCACTTGCAGAGCAGATTGCCCGTTTATCTCCTAAAAACTCAAAGCAGCCTTTAAAAAGGAATCAAACTAGACGAATATATTTTACGGAGAATATATTGTATTTAATAGATAAATCTTAAGGTTGAAAATATTTTAGATTTTTGCTTTAATTTTTTATGTATAAATGTTTCGGTTGTTTTCGTTGTTTTTTATTACTTATTGATATCGTGCAATTCTTCGTTGGTTAAATTTTCCAGCATCTCTTAATCGATCACGTTTTGGTGGTTGTGGAATAAGACTTGTGGTTTGAGACGTTTGAGTTGGTGGTTGTGGAATTTTTGGCAATTGTTGAATTCTTGAAGCACATTGAACGTTTTGTGGTTGTCTTGGTTGAGCTGGCAGTTGTGGAATCTTTGGTAAACCCAAATAATCGTCTTCAGATGGTAAAAAAGGAGTTCTGTTCATTTCTTGGTGAACAATTTCTAGTTTTGGTGCACCACGTACACGAACTGATGGATCGCGTAAACGCAAAATATCTTTGTTTAAAAGGCTTGGTTTGACAATTCCTTTGGTAGATGTTCTTTTGATTGCAAGCTCATATTCTGAATGCATTTCATTCTGAGTTTCTTGAGCTTTTGGAATTTGTTTAACAGATTGTAAAGTTGGTAGCACTGCTGTTTTGGTGAATTGGTTTCGTTTTTGCTTCTTTTGTTTACCATAACCTTCTTTGAAGACTTTGACCTTCGATTCAGAAACAACTCTGCTTAATGAATATACATGATTTGAACGGGAGAATGTTGTTGTGTTTGATACTGTTTAGAAATGCAATGCCGATTGTCTGTTTCTTCTTCCGCGTAATAAACTCCATCGTCACAAGGAGAAACAGGAGTAGAATCTCCTTCTGCTATTGGCGTTGGTGATCTCACATTAACATGTTCAGAAACAGAAGAATGAACTGTTTTTCGATGATGTTCTGGAGATGGTCGTTCAACTGCTGGTGAAGGTGCAATGTCTCCAATAGAAGAGTGAACAGAATGAACTGTTTTTTGATGATCTTCTGGATATGGTCGTTCAACTGATGAAGATGTAATGTCTCCAATAGAAAAGTGAACAAAGCTCTCAGTTGTTTCAAGCAATGACTTTTCGTATTCGTATTCTTCAAATTTTCCAAACGTTTCATCAAGAAGTTCCTTACATTCGTCAATCATCGATTCTTGGATGAGTAAAGATTGGTGAGGTTTTGATAACAAAGCATCTTTGAATGGTTTTGAGTCTTGACAATAAATCTGGCTAATAGTCAGAATCTTCCTGTTTAATTCATGTTGTCTGTAATAAATATATTACCAGGGTGGACTAAGAGAACTTTCTGTTTACCTTTGTTTGAGATAAGTGTACATGTTCTTCGAAACATCAATATCTTCAACTTCATCCAGTCGTTCATCAAGTAACACCAAGTTATCGATGTAATCAAACTGATGGTCTTGAAAGTTTTCTCGCAAATATTTTGATTCTGAAAGAATATGATAAAGATTCCTCAACACTTTTTTCTCGAAGAGACATCTTTTTGAAGGCGTGTTTCTTCAACTGTTTGACATTTTGGCTAAAGTGATCGACATCAGATTCCAAGTCTGTTGTACAGCTGTGAAGTTCGTTATACCTAAAAATATAATGAAATTATGTTTTTTAGATAGATTCAATTTCTTTAGCTTTCTTCTGTTTTAAGGACCCTCAAATATGACGGAACCCGATTTTAAGGAAAATTTTTCGCGGCTGATTTTGAAGAAAAACGCCCTTTTAAAAAGAGGCTTTTTTTATTTTCTCGAGATTGGTTGATTAGTTTTTATGATTTTTTACACAAAGTTGGGTATTTGGATATTCTCGAATGTGACGGAATCAGATTTTTGAGAAAAAATGTTCGCGGCCGATTTAGAGATTCACGAAACTATTTTTTTTTTACGCATATTTTGGACCCTTAACGCGACATTTTTCGACGTAACGAATTATTTTTGGTTTTGATCGAAGATAAAGATTGTAAACCCGTGAACATCATCATGTTAAATAGGTATTTTCGCGGCTTTTTCTGCCTAATTATCTGACCTTCACTGTGAGGTAGGTCCATTCCACATTCAATATGGAATGTGGCTTGTTATTTTTTAGAAAGGTTTTGTAGCGATGAAAAACAATATTCTCCAGAAAATATAATGTACATATTGCGTAAAACCATCACAATAAGGCCTCAACTCAAAGTATGTCTGGAGTGTATGGAGCTGCCAAATTGAGCTCATTGAAGTTTTCCGTAGTAAAGTCTCTTAAACGAGAATGGAGAACGAAGCATCGTTTTATTCAAGCCATTTTTAGAGACTTTTGTACCAAAGAACGACATGGTCTCAATATGTCTGTTTCATTTCCAGGTTTCGTCAAACGTCATCCGATTGAAATCACAAATCGTTGCCATGGAGCTGTTATCAAACATTCTGTCATTAAAAGGTACTTTTATTTCCTATTAGTTTAGTCAATGTTCCCAAGCGGTCAGCGAAAACCTGGAAAACCTGAAAATTGTGCTGTTTTTTTTTTTGAAAAAGTCAGGGAAAACCTGGAAAAGTCAGGGAAATTTTGAAAGAATTTCTCCAAGTTAGGGAAAAATCAGGGAATTATTTTTTCTAAATGCTTGAAATCAGACTGGTTTCAGCTAATGAAACTACTTTCCAAAATTTTCCATGTCGGTAGATCCTTCTTCCATGTGTAATTTCAGGATAAATGCATTCTATATCAGAGTATACCTCACTTGAATCGTTTGTTAGTATACCATCAGGTTGGCTAATCCTGACCCGTCTTTAATTTACAGAAAATATTATTGTCTTTACTTTACGCAAACTTAATTACATAATATGAACAAGAACTAATCTACTGGTCCAATATAAAATACATCCAAATTTGGATAAACTGTTTGTTTTATAGGGAGGAGGCAAAATTTCAAATAGTTCAATTAAATGTGAATAATTTAGAAAATAGTCCAATAAAAAATATTTTTTCCTCATCGAGATTAAGCCTTTCTTGTAAATTTGGGCGATCAACGTTTTTTCGGAGTCCATAACGTCGTTATTGTAATTAGAATTTAAATTATTCATGATGGAATTACCTCGACATAAACGACTCCATATTCAACTGTCTCTCTCGTTTTTTTGTAATCCACCCGACAATTAAAATGTCTGGTGAATAATCTGTTTGTTTTGTGTTTGTGTTTCAGACGAGAACGCTTCATGGAATGCTTCTTCTGAAGATGAAGATGAAGATAAAAATGAAGAAGAAGAAGAAGAAGAACACGAAATGAAAAATGGAAATCAACTGGTGCAAAGGGTAGGTATTTCCATATTGAATGTGTATAGTGTACAGTAGAATCTCTCTAAAGCCGACTAAAACGGACATCTTTATATAATGGACACGGTCTAAAGCGGACATCTCTATATAACGGACACGGTCTAAAGTGGACATCTCTATATAACGGACACGGTCTAAAGCGGACATCTCTATATAACGAACACGGTCTAAAGCGGACATCTCTATATAACGAACACGGTCTAAAGCGGACATCTCTATATAACGAACATGGTCTAAAGCGGACATCTCTATGTAACGGACATGGTCTAAAGCGGACATCTCTATATAACGGACACGGTCTAAAGCGGACATCTCTATATAACGAACATGGTCTAAAGCGGACATCTCTATATAACGAACACGGTCTAAAGCGGACATCTCTATATAACGAGCACGGTCTAAAGCGGACATCTCTATATAACGAACACGGTCTAAAGCGGACATCTCTATATAACGAGCACGGTCTAAAACGGACATCTTTATATAACGAACATGGTCTAAAGCGGACATCTCTATATAACGAGCACGGATGTGTTCTTCTCTGACCAGAGTGTTACTTGGGTAATTAGTGACGCGAGTGATGGCCTCGCTACCATGATCACCTTCCGAACAAACTGTTTGAAATTTGTTTTAATTCTAGGAACTAATCGATGTGGAGTTGTTAGATAAATTGAAAGAATTTGAAATACCGGACAAGGTAAAAACTTAATTATTTCATTCTAAACACCATTTCATAAGCTGACAATGGCCAGAGATATAGATACTTTCTCAAAATAAAAGATTCTTCATCTTTCCCCCATTAGATTCACCTTTAATACTCCGGTAAGGACTTTTGATATAGACCAGGCTACTTAAAAATACATGTTATCGTAAAAATATTTACAACTACTTTTAATTTGGCAGTGTCAAAAGGACATATCATACTGTATTGAGCATTTCTTTTAATTAGATTATTAAGAATCAATTTTGTAATAACCTAGTTGTTGTATTTTGATTCGATTTAGATCATTCGACGTTGCCAAATTGTAAATGGTACTAGTGTTAATTCCCAAATACAAAATTGGTAAGAATGTTTTATTGCTGAAATGAAAGTCAATGTAAGAGGGTATGGAGGTGCCAAATCGAGCCCGTTGAAGTTTTCCATAGTAAAGTCTCTTAAACAAGTTTGGAGAACGAAGCATCGAGACAAAAATTAGTCTCTTTTATCCAATAAATTTTTAGAGACTTTGGTACTAAAAAACGACATGGTCTCGATTTGGCAGATGTACGTGGATAGCCTGGTAACTTATGACTTTTATAGACAGTCTCGTGATTAACGGGGGGTTCGAAATTTTCGGCACCGATATCCAGATGGGGGTTGGTGTTAAGAAAATCGACATCCTCAACAGTGAGAATATGGATTTTTTCTGGAAAATCCCAATGAAGGAGCCCTGATACTCTACTGACCTCCAAACCGATGAAGTAAACCAATGTCAAGCTTTTGAATCTTTTGAATCTTTACACCATCCGTTTCCTGTAGAAGATCCTGTTTGTTTTTTCTTTTTTATTATCACTATTGGAAGTCCACTTTCCATCCATCATCCATCTTCTTCTTTTTTTTTTACTCAGTTTACTCACCTTACAAAACCGTTCGTGGCATTGTTTAAGCAACCTAGTGTCCAGTGTTTCGATCGAATACTTTGGAGGGATGGGCAATATCGCTAACCTATGGAACACCTGCAAAAATGCTTTATTCGATCAAAACGGTAGGATCTTTGTTTTAAAAACAATATAAAAACATTTGTGTTTTATAACTCGAAATGCTTTTTGCACTTTTTTCATTTCAAGTTAACAACTCGAAAAAATTTAATCAATTTGCTTTTTGCACTTCGAGTTAGTAACCTGAGTGAAAAAGCAAATTTAATTCTTTTGAGTTATTAACTCAAAAAATGACGTCATTATGCTTAACTCGAATTTTTAACTCGAAATCTAACTCGAAATTTAACTCGGGTATTCCGGCCCTTAAAGTAAACAACCTATTATCGTTTTTTTCTCTTTTTCTACATCTTAGATGTTTTTTAAACATATGATGTGATAATAGCAGCTGTTTTAAAAGTTTACGTATGGTGGAGTCCATTTCTGCATGATGGGAGTCCGTAATCAAAGCCATCGATCAAGCTTTCCTATAATTTGAATCGTAGGCTTTTTTTTAATCCTCTAACGTCGAGCCTCATGGTGGGGTATTCCTTTTCATAGCCAGTATAAAAACATGTCTTTTGTTTACATTTTCGTAAGCAAATCGGTTTGTTTTGTTCACTTTTTGATCATGTGATCATAAAACAAACCAATCCCAAGGGAAGATATTGGTAACAAATTGACATTTGACTTTTATGTTTTAAACAAAGAAAAAGGTGACAAAAAGTTTTACCAATACACTGCCAGACCAATGAATTTTTTACTGACTATGACTCAATCTTCTTGTTTTTTTGTTTTTTTAACTAAAGGTAAATTACGCTACGTAGAAGAACAATACAACGACGCTGTTGTCGGTGGTCTTAGGTCCATCTTGGAGAAGTTGCTTCCCAATATACCATCAGACGTAAGAGTGTTAAATTTCTTTTCACTTTCAATAATCATCAATCTCTCTGTTGTTTATTATAAGGTTTTAACACGCCCATTGTGCCAACAACGTCCAAATCAAAAACTTTTTTTCACGTTTTTGTGTTAACTCCAAAGACAAAGAAATTGTATCATTTCTAATGTCATCTCCAATCGGATTCCCTTGAGTGCAGGCTACGTCTAGCATCTAGACGACTAGATTTATAAAGTAAGAACGACGAGGTATTAAATAGCAATTTATTGACTACAAGAATATAAGTACAAACTACCACCGATAAATTTTACCGTATCGAATAAAGTTACGTCATAAACGACTACAATCTATAAGTACAGGCAATATCTAATGCCGCTTGCGCTAATTTTTTTTTTCTTGAGCATATTAGACTAGTAACTAGTCGTTGATCCAACATTGCACACTACGGTAACAACACGCTCACCGTGTTCGCTCTTTCTAAACTTCTCGTACCGTTCCGTTTTTAAATATTTCGAATATTTTCCGCCCGCGCATATCACTTTATAAGCACATTTACCTCCTTTTGTGACTCAGGAAAACCAGACGCTTGCTATTCTACATAAACCATGTACAAACATATTTTTTTGAAGAGGAATTTTTTTCTTTGCACGGAGGCAGTCCCGGCACGCCATATATATAATATACTACATAAGGCAAATATACTACAAATATACTTTCGTATAAATTTTTGATTAGAAAAGAGAACAATGAAACACCTGAAAAGACCAAAATGGTGAAAAACTGAAGAAAAAAAAACCCCGAAAAAGTAGCCTATGTAAACGTCTAATACACATCACTCCAAACGACACTCAAATATGCAAGGACGTCAAAATTTCCGTCAGTTTGGGGTCCTTCAGTGCCGCTTGTTCTG
>JAUJPO010048128.1:0-30620 GCA_032270745.1 Tiaropsis multicirrata
TATTATATGATGGTTTCGACCAAAAAGTTAAGAATATCCATGATGAAATGGATTTACACCATTCTTATAAAAAAAAAGCGTGTAAGGAATATGGGGACAGAAGAAACACTCTCCGCCATACTGATAAACTTATAGAAACTTTGAAAAATAGGTACCTGGTCCGTTCGATTACAACGATTGCTAAGGTCCTGTTTTTGATAAGCTGGTCTTGTAAAAGTTTGTTTACTGTGCTGATATACTGGTCGTGTGCCCTTAGCGTAACAAAGCTTACAATGTCATCTGATTAAAGTTGTTGCTATGTTATCAATATCCATTCATCTTTTCTCGTCTCATCCTCTACAACAAAAAACAATCATATAATTTTATTTTTTTTTATAACAAAAGCTATTTTCTTTTGATCTCTAATAAGTATCTTTATTTTCCTTTCACTTTCTATTCAAATTGTGGTCGTTAATTCTACCGAAGGCCCTGTTCACACGGATGCTCTATATAGCGAAAGCCCTGTCTACACTTCACATCATTCGAGACTTATACAAAACACCCTACATTGTAAGAACATTTTCAGTTGAGTGTTCTGATTGGTGTTCTTAAATATAAATCCAAAAAACAATACAATGAAAAATGCATTGTCTCGAGAGAACCGTGTTATTAATTTCAGCCTTGACTTAACATCTTAAGATGTTCTTAATTTTCGAACAAATCTCAGCCGTGATGTTCTTATAAACTAGGTTCTAATAAAAAACCAGCTAACATCGTAAGGACATAAACGATAACATTTTTGTCTGTAAAATGCTAAAAATAGTGACCTCATGCAGCGTAAGTTATAACAGGCACAGCATGGGAATTTCATGAGAAGGGTTCTAGTAGTGGAGTACAGGCACGCGATGCTCAAAAGAATCGCGCGTTCATTCCAAACAGCATAATACATACCGCACTGTGACCAGGTGATCTTTTCTGAAATCAAGGTTTTCTATCAATTTTCTTAAGAAGACATGTTCTTTAACTTTTTGACATTTGAAGCTTTATTTTCTTACACTTTCAATCAATATTGTAATGTAATACCTTCAAACCACCCTCGGTCCCAGGTCTCGTATTCTTTTACGCAGCATAATACATACCGCTCTGTGACCAGGTGATAAAAATGAGCACAGCATAACAATTTCATGAGAAGAGTTTTAGTAATAGTTGAGTATAGTGTAGGCACGAATCCTTCATTCTAAATCCAAATCCTCCGAGAGCCCTGAGGTTTTTCTGTCCAATACTTCATGTATTCCATGTTTTTAATTTCACAATCGTTCCACTTTGAAGAATAGTTTTCTTTTACTTTGTCGCATATCTCCAATTTTTGACTAATACAAGCTTGGTTCAAACTGTGAGTTTTTTAGTACTTTTGCACGATATTCCACGAAACTTTTCTTTGTTAGTTTTTTTTCTTTACAGATTTTACATTAAATATATATATATTTATTATCTTAAGTATTTTAATTTTATTAGGGATAAGAACCATTGTACAATATGGAACCCGAAACACGTTAAATAAAAAGATAAAAAAATAATAATAATAATGCATACTTTTTATTAAAAAACTGTGACGAAGCTTCAGGTCTTTTTTGAAATCAGAATAATGGCATGCACGTTTTTATTAGAACACTGCGACGAAACCTACGGATGAATGCATTTTAGCTGTTTTCAAGCAATTTTCAGCAGTTTTCTTAAAGAATCTCAGAAGGCTTAAAATGTTCTTAACATGTTCTTAACTTTATATTCTTATATTAAATTTCAATCAATATATAATGCAAACCTTCAAACAATTGAAACCAAATGGTAAACGAATTCACAGGTCTAGCACAAGCAAGATTTTCACTATTGAAAACAAAATGGACCAAAACGAAAGTGAAAGTAACACTGCAAAGAAATGTTTTCATAGAAAAAAATTATTTTTTATCTCTCATAAATAATATTATGTACTTGAAATAAGAATTAATATATTTACAAATCTTTCGTTAACGAAAATAACTTCTTGAAGTCTTTTAGTCCAACCAATACACTGAATCCAATGACTTACCTTAAGAGGATTAATTTTCGCGATTTTCGCGAGTTCTGGCCATTTTCGCGAAATTAAATCCTCGCGAAATTTTTATTTTATGCTTTTTGCCGAAAAACCCCTAGGAAAATGAAAGAAATTAGGTTAAAAACAGGCAAATTCGCGAAAATAAATCCCATTAAGGTATTGATTGGCAGTCCATGAATAACCAAAGTACATTAATTGAACCAATACAGACCCAGTTGATCGCTGACCATTGGTTTGTTGTATGTATTGACCGACTCTATTTTTCAATTTCACGAGGATCTATGACTATGGAAGATGCCAGGAGCAGCCAGACAGTTACGACACTGAACCAAATACTAGGTAAATGTTTATGGACACTTATGCTAGTGGAGTCATTATCACAGCCTAATGAATATGGAAATCTCTCATATCAAAGTTTGTTTCATACGCCTATCCCCAACAGACGTTTATCCAACGTTCTTCTAACGTCCAAATAACGTTCTGACGTCGAAAAAAGTTGCATCACGAGATCAATAGTTCTTCATGGAGGAAGATGTAGAATCCGAACCGAGTGAATTTGCTGAAGCTCTATAGACTAGTGCTTCTTGAGGAGAGAGATGAGGAGCTAAACTATCGTTGCCATGTCGGTGAATTTCGTCTTGAATTGTAGACTAGTGCTTCTCGAGGAGAGAGACGAAGAGCTAAGCTGTCGTTACCATGTCGGTGAATTTTGTCTTGAATTATAAACTAGTGCTTCTTGAGGAGAGAGACGAGGAGCTAAGCTGTCGTGACCATGTTGGAGAATTTCGTCTTGAGTTGCTTGCTCCACCAACATAACTTCCAGGTCTGGATCCTGAGTTTGAACTATTGAATGTCTTTCGTTCGTATCGTTTGTTCAAAGAGTCGCCAGCTTTTGCCAGAGCTGATCCAAACTGTGAACTGACTGAAGAATACATCGTTTATTGTCGTTATTGTTGCTGTTGTTGTTGATGTTGTTTGCATTAATTTTTTTTTTCTTGAAAGAAAAGAAGCGGTTGGGTTATTTTATTAGAGCACCATTCTCAATATTTCTTTTAAAGAATGTCAGTAGAGAAAAAGTATTTGATTGATATTAAAAAACACTGGAATGTAACCAAATTAACCCCCTCCCTAACCATGGTGTACCAGGAGTAAACATCATCAAGTTTATCGTTTGTTAGTATATTCAATTTTCCGTAGATATAGGGTCTGTGACAGACAACACCCCAACAAATCAGAAAGCAAATTCAGCAGCTTTCTTCTCCACTCTCATATCATCCTACCCCTCTAGAAGTAATTTTTCAAATACAGCTTTCATAAGATATATCTTCTTTATATCACGAAGTGAGAAAAAGACTTTCCACGAACTTTTTGGTTTTGTCAAAAAACCATATTTAAAGTTTTAATCTCCCAACAAACTCTCTTCTCGTGATTATTTATATCCAACTTTTTCTTCCCAAAAACAAATCTAACTGTGTATTCAAATCAAGCCCCGTTCACTTCAGTTTTCAATGAAAACTTTCAACATGGAGAAGAAAGTTTTATACGAGAACAACCCGTGACGTCATTTCATAATCTCCTTGATGACGACACTCCATCTCGTTTTTTTTCAACCCACGGATATTCGGCTCATAAAAAACGGTTTCAATCGCAACTATTGTTTTTTTATAAGAACATTAAAATTAATAGAAGCCTTCTAATGTTCTTAGCTTTTTTGGTTTCAAGCCTTAAATATTCTTAAATAAGTCTTTTAATTCACAAGGACATAATCAAAAATGAAAAAATGTTCTTAATTCTATACTTTTGATTCTCCAAAGCCTCCAAATGTTCTTGGCATATTCTTAATTTTTTGACCTCGAAGCTTCATATTATATTGTTCTTATATACTTTGTTCTTATAAAAAAACGTGTACTGTTTTTAATGTTTATGTTTTAAGGAACAAAAAATTATTTTTAGAAAGTTAATTACATTTTTGTCGTCAATCAAAACAATCAAAGTTTGTTTTTAGTTTGAGTGATGAAAACGTTGTCGGCATTCTCTTCAAAAAAACACGACACAAAAAAAAGTCTCGACTGATTTTACAAAAAGCTGTGATGAATGATGACGGAATGTAGAAGCAATCGTGACAGATGGATAGCACGATTGAATAAGGTCGACGCGTAACAAAACTACCATTATGAATGTAAGATTTACGAGTGATTCACACTTCCTCATTGAGGTGGTGTTTTGATCAGACACAACGAACCGTTAGATGTTCTTCATAAATCATAACACATCATTATGTTTGAGGGGTAAATCACTTAAAAAATGGTGTACGACTTTTTTAAACTTTTTTTTAAACTTTTTTTTTAATTTTTTTCGATATGTGTAGGAGATTTTTTTTTAGTGATTTACCCCTCGATTATGTACATGTGAAAGAAATCGAGAAAATACATGATATCCATGACGCAATACTTTTGCCGGTTAGCTCAGCCGATAGGGCGCTCGCCTGACAATTTAAAGATTGTAGGTTCGATCGCGGTCATCGTCCACTCAACAAATAAATAGCACAAAGCGGGTAAACTAAATTGTGCGGTAAGTCACTGAGAGTGGGATAGATTTTTCCGCTGTATGGTCACTTCCAACAAAAGGTCTCCCGGATTAACTTACTTACTTAGTATTTTCTACGGAAACGTCCCATAAGTCCGCATGTTCGCCATTAGATTCATGAACCTGTTTAAAATTCAATGCTAGTGTGGTGGCGAACACCCGGATTTTTAGGGTGCTTCCGCATAAAAGATTAGGTGGTGATGGATGAATTGAGAAAGAAATAACAATCAGACACCACCCTTGTCTCAATAGCTCTGTGTAGATTCGAATTTTACAGGTAACTTCAAGTTCTAGAAGTTCATGGTCAACAAACCTTACCTTTTTTTATGTGTCACCTTGATTTCTAACCTCAAAACTTCGACCATCTTTTTATGGTTAGTAAAGTGAAGGTATGATATTGCTCAATATCCCTCAAAAGTAAAGGTATGATACTTTTGATGATATTTTTACATATTGCTCGATATCCTTTCTCGGATAGAACGAGCCAATAAGTTACTAAGAAATAGCTTACTTAGAAATTGAAACAAAATAGATTGAAAATTTATTAATTGAAACCAATTTAAGTGGTTTCACGGTAGATGGGGATGGGCTCGCTGCACTGAACTGAAAGAGTAAAGGTTGGATGGGCTGTGGAGACTGGTGTATTCGTGGTGTAACTTAACGTTAAGTAAGCCGTTAACAACCTCGTATTACCAGGTGTCATAGTTAAACTGTTGATGGTCAATACAATGCTGGTCAAAAGGTCCGTAGACTTTTAGAGACGTGCTCCTTCCTTCATGGTTGATGTAATTAAGGTCAGCTATTGCTACCATAGATCACTTTCAAAAGCTTTGAGTAGCATTAAGAGGGCGGTTATACTGTGTTTTGCTGATATCTTCTACCGAAGTTGTGGCTCCTGGATCCCAGCCAACAAATTTCTAAAAGATATTTCGTAATCGAATTCATTTTCATCACCAAAATATGAGATGTCGCCACTCTCAACACAATTCATCATAATACGAATTTGCATGTAACAATATATCATAACATGAGATAACATATAACAACCCACTCCAAAACCTATTACATCATCATACTACTCAATTACCACATAAATTTGACAATTACAACGAACAGTAGCAAAATATGGTTGTTAACTTTCACAAATTGATATCAGTGGTTGTGGACTTGCCAATTAGATACCACTCAACCGTTTTCCGTAGTAAAGTCTCTTAAACAAGTTTGGAGGAGGATGAATCGAAACAAAAATTTGTCTCTTTTATTCATGCGATTTTTAGAGACTTTTGTACCAAAGAGCTACGTGGCCTCAAATTGGAAGATGAATTATATGATGATCGTTTTTATATGTTCTACTTTTTATTGACTGAATTGCGAAAATTACCGGAAAACAGATGGACAGGAGGTCGTATTTTCGGAAGTCAGTTGTGTATGGTTTTCATGGCCTGACTGTTTTTCTTCTCTGTGTCCCCTCTGTGAGCCATTAACAAATTACCTAGTTGGTATCCTTGTCAAGAAAAAAACCGTTCAAAACAAACTGGTGACGTCACTAAAACCCTATGATAAAATGGGATGAAATCCAATTCGTTGTAATTACAGTATAGAGCTCATATTTCACGTGGATAACCCTTCAATCTCGGACCGTTAAGTTCCCGCTTTTCCCTTGCGCAGACACTATGAAAAAAAGCTAAAAGGTCTAGTAAAAGCTAACTGTTATCATCCGTAAGAAATCCAATCGTGGGAAAATTATGTAACTGAGTAATATTGCCAGATAAGGCTGCTGAAGGAAAAATTTGCGTGGCGGTAGAGTGAGGAACTTCCTCACTCTACCGCTGCTAACTCCCCCGCGCAACTTTTTATTATTCGGGATAAAGATTTCGTTTTGGACTATAAGATAGTCTAAGTATAGGCTAAGGAGAGGGGGATGCTGAAAAACTGATCGAAAAAAAGGTGGAATCAATATTTAAGTCTCGTTGATGTTCAGTGGTCAAATATCCCACACATCAATTCATATGACCATGGATTGTCGATCATTCATTGATTCATTCATGATTAAACTTCGATTAACTTCGTCAAAAGTTTCTTGCGGTCTCTCCGTTTATGATTTCCGCTGGCGAAGTTCCAAAGAAATCAAATTTAATCATTGCTGGTGGTTGAGCCACTCCTGATTTTCTTCTGCATTTTTTTCATACTTCCGGTAAAGTGGTTTCTAAAGTTTCGCATTCTCTTCCCCATTTCTCGATCTCTTTCCCTGTCTAAAATATCAAAAGTCTAAACAAATTAAGATAGTGCTGACATTGTAAGTAACGTCATTTCGAAAACAACATTATTCAAAAAAACATACGGCCAAATGGTCATTACCATGTCCCGAACATACGGCAGCATTCTCTTGACATATGCTCCGAACAATGATTCAAAACTTTGACTCCAAAAAACATACGTTCACTTTCTTGCATCAACACCCCTGTCTTTGTGATCAGTCCAAAAATCACTATTTTTTACCCCAGTGGAGAAAATGATTACCCCAGTAAGAGAATCGGATATTCTCTCTTACCCCTGTCGCAAATGAAAGAATTACAAAGAGCCATTACAGCCATTACCCATTGCAATTTTTTTTTTTTAATGGGGGTCTGGGACCGAATCTTAGTTTTTTTCAATTTTTGGTCTAAAACTGCCAAATTGACCATAGTTCAAGCTGAGATGCTCTAAATATCCAAAATATTATGCGTTGCTACGGCCAAACATCTTTGGCAAATTTTGGCTCAAAAACGGTCCAAAATTTAAAATCTCCGAAAATACAATTTTTCCATGTTCCTACTCTATGGTTAGTGGAAAAAAAATCTTTACTTTTGTTCAAAATTGACCAATTTCTTGTTGCTATGTGAGAAAAAAGGATTAAAAGAAGATTTTGGACAATATCTACTTCTGATGTATCTCCTGAACCAAAAGGAATTAGAGGTTGGTTTATAGCTCGTTGGATAGCTGAGTCTCCACTTTCTTTTTGGGCCCCTTTAGAACCACCTGTTTTAGGCAGGGCGGCGTGGCGGTGGACGTTCCTTTTTAACAAAGTCAGGCCCACTGTGCAGCCCTGACTTACTTGAAGGCGAACTGCCCAGTGGTGCGGCTTGAAATCAATATTTTTTAAATTATATTAGCTAGAGGACAGAATCTAGTGTAACTAAACCAAGTTTTTTGTATTTTCGTTCACTCAATCTCAAAATATTGCCAAAAAACGGTCAAAATCTCAGAAAGTGAATTTTTGGCAAATTTGGGCATCATTTTTACTTTCTTTTGTGTTGCAACTGAATTCGCATTTTATTTCCGTCAACTCAGGCCAAAAATCAAGATTTCAAGTTGAAAATAGAAAATGAAGGAGGGCTTAGCTTTCCTGTATAGCCCATATGTCGGATATATCCAACATTGGCACTTAAAGGGTTAAGGTAGTGATTTAAGCATTGATCGGACAAAGTTTGACGCCATTTTAAACTTTTTGCCATCATTTGCCACAGTGAAGTATGTGATTTTAAGAAAGCAGTAGTTAGGGTGTAATATCTGATTTCAGAGTCATTTGTCTGTCGCAATTTGGCTGAAAAAAGTTATTTCAAGCTTCTTGCTGAAATTTCTTGAAAAAACTTGGTCAATAATCACGTATTTAAGAATTAGTCTAATTTTGGTGATCAAAGGCCAAGTATTTGACTTTTCTCTCAAAGTTCAATTGTGATGGGATGCAAAAACCATGAAGTAAGATTCATTTTGAGTTTTGGGATCAAAATATGACCCATTTTGGGAAAAAAGGCAAAGTTTGCTATTTTTAAATTTTTTTTTCACTTCCCCTGACTTCCAGAAGGCCCCTTAGAAATGCTTTAAAATATCTCTATCTTTGCATAGGGTAGAGGACTATATAGACAAACAGAGCAGTTCGAGACAAACTTGGGTTTTAGGTTTTTTTCCACCCTTGGGAAAACTGTGATCGCTAGAATCTTTCAATGTTTGACGATCTCTTTCTATCACAGTCTTTTCGATGTCATCAAGCTGGTGAATAGTGATGCTTGAATCATTCTGATCTCCGAACCTGTAACTGCGTTTCGATCACGTGACCAAAATAAAAACCTTTTAGCCCGCGTTTCCAGACCAGGTTCTTTATTCAATTGACATTGCTCTGCTGTATGTTAACGAGGTTACTGTATGACTTACCTCAAATGAGGCTGGGAGAATAAGAATGTCCTAGGTGGAAAAATTCGAAAAATTAATTAGCGTCCCCGGACGACTGTCACACATCACGCAAGCATCCTAATTTCACGTAATCACGCAAACCGTTACTGTCTCTCCAATAAATCGTCATCTCTTTATACCATCCAGCATTTCTATTTTCGTTCCAAATCGCAAAAACACGAGCAGCATCAATCAAACCGTAGACACGTTTTTCCCAAGTTTCCAAAGTTTATTTTTTGATGTTTCGATTGGAGGAACAATGTATAACGGCACGTTGAATAGGTTTACATTGCAGGAATGCAACTTTGATGTCTAACGTTTGCAGTGTCCATTTACTAACAACAATAGCAAGCACTATCCGGTTACTTTCTTTGCTTCCAGTTGGTGAATCAGCAGGAACAGAAGAATCTTCTTGAAAACCTTTAACAACGTTAACGCCATACCCCGCCTTTGAAAAGATTCCACCATTAACTGCGTCTTACATTATCTTACAGGCCCACCTTACAGACAGCCTTGGTTGACCATCATTAATTCAGTAGATCATCTGCAATTCAGTAAACTCAGTCCTCGATACTTCTTTCATTTCCATTTTCTTGTCCCTGCAACTTAGCATCTTTTAAGGTATGTTGAAGGCGACAAAACACAGATCTCTCCATTTTGAATCTTTCATTTCAGTTACTTTCCATTCATCAACAGTTTTCCAGTCAATTGAGAAGGTCGATTTATCACTCGCTTTAAGTCCACCTTTTTTTCCTGAAGGAACCAAAATTTTATCTTCTTTCCACTGTCCATCGTTTGGTCATTTGTATGATACATTCTCGTAACAAAATTCGATCATGAACAATTGGGGCAACATTTTATGTGTGAATTTTTCGATTGTGGTATTTGCTCAATTTTTTCATCTGTTTCTATCTCTAGTGTTTGAATTGAGCAATCTGTTTGGGTTTCTGTACTTTTCATTTACGCCTTTCAGGGAGACACACTCTCCACTTTGATACACTCAGTCATACATGACTGGGTGTTTGCAAAGCTTTTCTCAGTTTTGGGCTTGTTTGAGCATGTACAAACGCTTTTAGCAGCAACAAAGGCATTCCAATGATCTGCGATGAAAGGACTTGATGTGACTCCTTCGAGTGCAGGCGGATTGTCATGTAATGCAGAGGACAATCTCAGACTTTGACCAATGGACAGCTTTGAAACATACATGTGTTCCAAATAGATACTGCGTATTGAATGGCAAGCAATTCATGAAGTTTAGGATTATAGCCCGTATACATTTTTAAAATTAACTTGGTGCATAAAGATGTATTACATAAAACCCAGAATTTATAAAACTTCAAAAAACGCCTCAATTGTTACAAAAAAATGAAAGAACTCAATCAACAAGAAATGAGGTAAAGTAAATGATTCTAGGAGAATTACCCCGCGGGACACTTGCCCCAGACAATTTTCCCCTTGTACAATTGCCCCCCCCCCCTGACAATGGGCTCCATAGGACTATTGCTACAGCCAGTGCGTCATGCATTTTTGAAGCTCATATCAAAAATGTAATCAAAATAAACCAATCCTTGGTCAAACTTGTACTTGATTTTAAACGATAGTAAAAATGGATCCATAGGCAAATCCAACAACGTTCTGTGGGCAACCAGTATCAAGTATCCGTTAAACTCAACTCCTCCTACATTGAAGATTTGGGACCCTTTCAGAGACTTCAGACCGTTTGACGACTCCTTGGGGCCGAAAAAATCTTGATTGAAACCAAAGTCAAAGGATAATTTAACTTAGTATAATCTTTTAAGTTTGGCTCAGTAGCAGTAGTTAGCTTGCCATGTTAAAATTCAATTTTCAAAAGGCGCACAAAAACACGTCAAAAAATGGGTATCAAATTTTCACAAATAATTAAAACATTTTAACTCTTTCATGAGTTTTACGTCTCAATCAATGATAATAAAGGTTTGAAAAACAATATTTTTGGATTGGAAATGTCAAAATAGGAAGAAAATGGAGAAATTCGACAATCTTGAATAAAGATTTTGCGAAAAATGTTAAAAAATGCCTGTTTTGACGTGTTTTTGCACTTTTTGAAAAGTGAATTTTAAATTAAAAAGGCCATGCCTTGGTAATTAATGAATCAAATTTAAAAAGTTACACCTCAAAATTTTAAGCCAGACCTTCCCCTATTACTTGAAAGAAAAATTTTTTTGCAAAATTTTTAGGGGTCTTTTTAGGGTAATACGCCGTCAAATTCGTTTTCAAAAGTCTTTTTTGAGTCAACCGGTATCTAGACTAGGTCAAGAAAATTTTCTCTTTCATATGTTAATCAAGGTGTGGTCATTGCCCTACTTTTTCATTTCCCCACTTTTTGTTAATTTTTTCAATATATTTCTTTATCTTTTGAGGGAAAAAGTGGAAAGTTTAGAAAGCGGAAAAATCATTAGCTCAAACTGTCCATGCACAAACTTTGTTGTAGTAAGTTGGATTTTTTTTCTCTCAAATAACTAGTTATTCAAGAGGGTCAAGGCTCTTTCTTTCTGGTGAGGGCAACATGATATGATATCTAAGGAGATGCCACCATGGTTGGCGCGTACGGGTGGAATCGTTTTGAAAATACAAGCTTTGTGAACAAAGGTGGGAAAACTGTAGGAAAAATCCTTCACCAATTACTCCCCCCTATGGTCGATAGTTTCTAGGAATTCCTCTTTTTCAAGTAGGAATCATAAACACCGCACAAATATTTCAAAACTGCAAGGGTCCGATATTGAAAGCCAATTCGGTAGCTTTTAGATTGAACCCGGACTGATCTTAAAAGAACCCCACCAGCAGTGACTCAAATCACGCAGTTACGCAAAATTTCAGGCTAAATCAAGCATCACAAACAGGGGCGTATCTAGGATTTTCAAGTTACCAAGCAAACACTAAGCTGCGACATATAGTATCTAAGGAGGGCGCACCATGGTTGGGCCCGACGGGCAAGAAATCTTTTGAAAATTGACCCCCCTAGATTGGCTAAGAGACTCTTAGGGATAAAATACATCATCAAATGTACAAATTGCGAGACTTATTGACAAAACCACTACTCTACCCAAGTCTGAAAATGTAGTAAACAATACTCCTCGCTCTTGTTGTTTTGGCTTGTTTGTTGTTTATCCACAATTTCGAAGCATTTTCAGTTTCGCGACAAGAGCTTTAGGCGACCATACCAAGCAAGTGCTTGGTTTGCTTGGGAGTCGCTACGCCCCTGACAAATGCTTATAACGCAAATTTGATGATACAGTGCAAAACTGTTATCATGCATCACGCTCAAAATTTTGTTGGGTTGGATGAAATGATAATGTTTTTCTAGTTGGGTCATAAGAATCTATTGTTCTTTCATCATATTTTCAGTGGGGTGGCTCTTTGTAATTCTTTTTTTTACCACTGGGGAGAGAGGGAGAAATTCTCGATATTCTACTAGGCTGACCAGTGGGGCGAATCTCGGTGGGGGTGTCAACCTTGAAAGAAGGGGCATCTTTTTAAAAGTCTACAGACATTATGATCGAAATTGTAAAGCTGACACTTACGATAGAGGGAGCATTGTTCTTGATTCTTGACAGGCATTGTCAACTAACCTTCATTTCTTCGGTGATTTCAAATGGTTATCTTGTGTTGTTCATTGCACGGTATCCGCCGTTCATTTTAGCTCTGAAAAGTAGCAAAAGTTTGTTTGTTTTGATTGGCAGAAGAGGGGGATACAGAAGGTGCTCAACATTTTTGACGGAGAGTGTTGATTTCCAAATAAGGAATATGAGCAAAAGCAAACACTCTCCGTCAAAACATTTTAAAACCTTCTGTATCCGCCACTGGATTGCGTGATTTTGGACAACTTAGACAAAGTCGGGTACGAGCACGTGTTTCCGACCAGGGTACCTTTTTAAAGCTCTAAAGTCTCTGACAGGGTCCTAAAAGCATCAAAGTCCAAATAATTTCAAAGGTCCATTTTTCGAACTCCGTGCGGCATGTACCCGTCAGTCATCAAGGTCAGTGCCCTCCCCTCTCACCCGGGATTTTGAGAAATTTGGTATACCATTGTTTTCTTGAACGTATTTGAAAGCATAATCCATCATTCGTTAACCAAGTTGTGTTCACTCAAACTGACCAATCATCATGTTGTTCTTTTGAAATGTTGGCCTTTTGATTCCAATGATCCAGTCTGTAAAATAGACAACAGACAAAAAGTAAATACCTTAAGGAAACTAAATTTGACGAATTCGGTCGAAGTTTGAAAAAGTTATGGTTCGCCCAAATAATACTCGCCAAAATTTAAAAAATATTGATTTTACCTACTTGTCAATTGTACGAAATTAATACTCGCCAAAAAAAGTTCCCTTAAGGTAGTCGATCAAAAAGTTAGTTGAAATCAATCTAAGAAATCCAAGGTCAGAGTTGGTCTTTTAAATTCACCGGCAAAATCATCGTTGCATATTTATGGAGCAACATTACTTGGTTTACGAAGTGGTGGGTATGTGTCTGAGCCGAAGTTTTAAAATTACCCTTAGAGAGACCAATTTTTACGATTTTTTTAACTCTTTGAAAATTTTGAGGTAATTTGTTTTGAAATTTCTTACAAATTCTTGAAAAGTGTAAATGGAGCTTAAGGCCCCTAAATTGGAGCTTAACTCTTTCAACACGGCCAGAAAGAGAAAATTTCGGGATTCTAGCAATTGACAAATGAGAAAGTTTGGAGGACGTTTACTCACTAATGAGAAGGCTTGAAACCGTCGTTTTCGATTTAATCGAAAGTAAACTCTATCAACTTTCAAGAAAATGCAGTTTCAAAGCCAGTGAAAATTTCTAACAGAGGCTATAAGGTGAAGAAGACGTCATTCCTACATGCATGATTTTGGCTTGGGCAGTGTAGAAAGAGTTAAGGCCCCTAAAATGGTCCCTTGCTTTGAAGTTCAACCTGAATCCCAGAGTACTTTGAAGAAAGAAACTTTCGCGAGTTCGCGATCTTGTCGAAAAGTAAGTTCCCGCGAAAAATACTGAACGTCTTCATTCGCGAAAGGAGGGATTTACACTACAAGAATCTATAGCAAGCTTTGATAAAGGTTTTATACTTTAGATATCGTAAGTTACTAAAGATGGAGAGACATAAAAGTGTCCTAATCAAGGAAGAAATATGTCAGAGCCATGTCTGAAAAAAGGTGCTCTTACCACTCGCACATTCCCGTCACCTTTAATGGTACCCTCCTCCTCCGGGTCTGACTTTATTGTTCGACGGGGGTGTGCCGCTGGGTTTTTTACCAAATTTTCGAAAACTTGAAATCTTCAATGCGCATCCAGTTGCAACACAAAAGATTTCGAAATTTGGCTATTTTGAATGTCATTTTGGACATTTAGTAGTGGAAAATACAAAAAAACTAGATTCTGTCTTCTAGCTAATAGAATTGAAAAAAGTGTGATTTGATAAGCTGCACGATGGACAGTTTGACCTAAAGTAAGTCAGGTCCGCCCAGATATAGGCGTTTAAAGTCTTTCTAGCTCATTTTTTACAAAAAGGCACCCAAAAAAGGGTTCGGGCACGGAAACGGTTAATCAAATAGCTATAAAATTCAAATACAGCGACCATGTCAGAATCATTGACAACGTGAATTAAGTGTTTCAAATCTCCACCGGGGGGTTTAAGAGACAGAAAGCATATAAACCCTGAGTGTCAGTGGCCAAGTGGTTAGAGTGTTCGCCTCCCGTTTGTAAAGTTGTGGGTTCAACCCCCAGCCGGGTCAGACCAAAGGCTTGAAAACTGGTACTCGCTTCTGTCCTGCTTGGCACTTAGCATTAAAATGATTAAAGAAGGAGTAACGCCCTCTCCTGCCTTCTGGTAGGCAGCAGCTATCGAAAAGGGAGCCTTTGGGTCACCCTCGACTAGAAAGATAATGAAAGAATCTTCTTAACAGTACCATGCTACTAGCCTTAACAGTACCATGCTACTAGCCTGGACAGTCATTTGACGTTTGGATTTTCTGTAGAAAATTAGCGTAGCCAGGCTTTTTTTATAAGAATAGATCCTATACGAATATCAGGGTGAGATTTTGGGTTGGGAACAATGGGCCTATTGTTTAGAACAATAAAGAAGTAGAATAATGCTCACCCTCAACGAAAAAATAGTATTCTTATAAAAGCTTCAGATGAAGAAGGTTCTCAAAATTTCCGACGGAGAGTGTTGCATTTGCTCATATTCCTTATACGGAAATCAACACTCTCCATCCAAATCTCTGAGTACCTTCTGCATCCGCCTCTGTAACTTTTCCACGAGCTAACTGAAAGAACTGCGCGCCATAGTAGGAGAAAAAAGACCTTTGACCTTTCTTAATGAATCAACTATTTGAAATACCCGAGACGGTCTATTTTAACAACTTTGTTGTAATTAATTAATTCAGCACGAAATGTGTAATTTTTCATTCAGTAAATTATAATTAATTGCAATTTATTGAATGAAAAACAATAAACTATTTTTTTGCAAAATTGCACTATGAACATAAATTTTTACGAAGAAGATTTCTAATGTTCTTAGTTTTTTTGGTTTCAAGTCTTAAAAGAGCCCCCCTCCCCCCCAGCGATTGGTGTGATGGCGTGATCGGAGGTTTTTTACAACGTGATGGCGTGAAAATCCAAAAAAAATGGCGTGATGGCGTGAAATCGAGTTCTGGCGTGATCGTGAAATCTAATGTCTTGATGTTAGATGCTTCATTGCTCAACCCTTTCGTATTTTTACGTTTTCGTCTTGTAGGGCAAGAGGCTTTAATGATTTAAAACATTCCATAGCTATGTTGCTTTGCTTCACCAATTTGAATTTTAATCTTTCTCTTACCACAACTATGCGGTGTATTATTTTATATAATAGCCTTTTTGAACCGGTCTTGGATTTATTGGAGGACTGCTTTTTCTTTCATAGTCTGGCCGAATCAAAAATAGACCTTGAAAAAAATTTACGGACTAGCATATTTGGTACCGTCAGAACCGAAATTTGATGTAGATAAACATACTAAAAGCCTCACTCGGAGGCTCTTGGGCAAAGTTTTTTATAAGCAAAAGTTTGTTGTTCTTAAGCAAAAGTCCAAGGGGATGAAAAATATTACATTTTTGAAAATCATTTCTAACAAAAACCATCTATACCACATAAAAGCCCTTAAAAAACTATATAGAAGACATTTAAGCGAGTATAGCCGATTTCTGTACTGATCTGAAGATATTTGACCTCAAAGATGGCTTTTCTGGGCTTTTTCGCCAATTTAGATCATTTTTCGGAACTTTGAGGTTGCAATGTTGACTTTTTTAATTTGTCAATTCGGCCAGACTATCGATTAGAGTTCATTTTAGCCAATGCAGAGGTTTTAATTTTCAAAATTTTCTTTGCCCGTCGACCCAAACCATGGTGGGGCCTCCTTAGACATTCGATTTCCATATGAAAAGTCCGTTTGAGGAACTTTGTTATCATGACTTACCACCATTCATTTCCCAAACCTGATATTTCAATTTCAGGCGTTTAAAAATATCAAGGCAAATTCAAAAAACTTTGATGAAAAAACTACTAGGTTGATTGTGAAAATCGCGAAAAAATTGGCGTGATGGTGTGAATTTTGGGGTCGCTGGGGGGCCTCTTAAAATGTTCTTAATTAAGTCTTTGAATTCATGTGGAGATAATAAAAATGTTCTTATTTCTATACTCTTGATTCTCCAAAGCCACCAAATATTCTAATAGTTTGACCTCGAAGCCTTGTTCTTATATACTTTGTTCTTATAAAAAAACGTATAGCGCGGAACATTTTCTGGAAAAATTGCACACTAGTAGTACTCAAGATCCTTAACTCGAGGAAAGGTAGTTATGTAAAATCAAAGGACACTGGAAAATTGCGCCGGGATCCGAAAAAAACAAATAATCACAAGAGACACTTGACAAGGAGTCCATTATAAACGGATTAATAATCAATCTATAGCAAGGCATAAAATTAATACCGGCTTAATCCGATTAAGCCCGATTCTTTTGTTGTTTAAATCAATGGTAACTAAGGGATTCCGGTATTTCCCGATTTTGATCTTGAGATAAAGGAAGCCGGTATTGAAACAGCGGGAAATCCATCATTTTAATGAAAGAGTTTTTCCTTTAGGAGTTCTCTCAGTATACCGACTGAACGATATTTAAGTAGTTTGTTTCCTTTTGTTTATTACCATTTTTTTAATACTGGTTTTAATGAATCTTAAAAGTTTTCATATCTCTGCTGTCTTTAAATGGAGGATCAATTGCCATAGTGAATTTTTGTTCGAATAAAAAAAACAGCTTAGCGGGAGATTTTTTGAAACAGGTCCATGTGTTGGCAATAGTTGTCTCGATTAAACCAATCTGTTGGTGAGGTGATCGAGACATGTCGATAGGGAAACAGTAGGGAACCCGTTGAATGAATCTCGACATCAACTGAGCGATTGAGCGATTATTCACGAGCACTCCTGTGAAGCTATAAAAAAACAATCGATTTCTAAATGAGTTTTTTATGTCTACGTCACCGAAAGTGAATCGAAAACTGACAGATTGCTAAGACGAGATAGAAAAGGGGATAATAAAATATTCGAATTGTCTGAACAGTGATTGACTGATTGTAAAAACTCAAACTGATAAAAAGTACACAAAAGTACAGATTAAAAGTATTTTGTTATGAAAGTATTTTGTAAATATAGTATATATAAAATGACATTTCGAAAATCTGCTGAAAGACTAATTTGAATTAAATGCCAGAAAAAAGTTTGTATTCGAATCTTAAATGTTAAAGCGACAGCCCGACTCCCAAGAGATAAATGTGATGATGTTGCAAAACGTCTTCAGTTTTTACAATTAATTGATTAACAATGTCTTGGCAAAAGAATAACAAATATGTATTGGAATAAAAGGTCTGTCTTTTGAATTAACAAACAGCAACTCAGATTTCAAAAACAGCTAAATTAATATATCTTACGAGCCAATCAAATTTATTGCTTTGAACTGCTGACACGGCATATGGCTTTTAACTTACTCAGCACATTCGCTTTAATAAAAACATATTTGCTTTAACAAAAATGACATGATTAGAAAAAAATGCCCAAAATGTTCAAAAAGTTTATATCACTAAAGCTTGATAAGGAAAAAGCCATATGCTGAAAATACGTAGAACATATCTTTAAAATATGAACTAAAAACCAGCCTTTGGAAATAAATGCTTCAAATCACACCATAGTCAGTATAAAAACAGTCTTTAGTTTAAAACAAAAAGTTATACCAATGCATTACCAGACCAGCTATATTTTACTGACTTTGGGCACACCATTTTTCTTCACAAAAGGAAATAAGAGACAAAAATGAATGAAATACAACGTTCAGTTTTCACTTGAAAGATAAAAATTTTTTCTATTCGGAAATAGTTATAATAATTTTGTAGAGAATATCACGGTCTGTCTGTCTGATACATATACATCTTAAATATTAAAAAATAGGCGAAACCGTTGTTACATAATATATAGCAGCATAAAATTGTAGTTTTGTAGGTTGTTACATGCACATAATCTCTTACGGTGAATTGCAAAGTAGATTTGTTGTATACAAGTATAAATTTTAAACAGAAAAAAAGTACGAATTAGAAAGCAAAAAATATCATTATATAATTATTTATCAAACATTTTTATATTTGGATTTGCACAGAAAATACTCTTTCTTTCTCTACACAAAAAAAACATCTTTTTTTTTATATCTGTTTTCACAATAAAAAGGTCGTTTATGGTGCTCTTTCAAAAAGTGCATTTGTTTAAGGAGTGCAACTTGGAAAAAACAGGCTAAGCTCAGCTATAGTTCAAGAGAGATAAAATATAAATTTCAAAATGTCACAAAATAGTTCACTGGATTCGGTTAAGAAATGCCACAAAAATTTTACTAGATTTACACATGGCAATTTAAGAAGAAAAGGTTCCGCACAGCTTTGATGGGAACTCGGTGTAATTAAAAAACGAAATTGTCATTATCGTTAAGTTCGAGGGGAAGTCATTAAAAAGCTCCACAAATTGAAATGTCTTTCCGTTCCTACATTTCCTTCTAACCAACAACAATAACGAGGCCACCATTATGCATTGAATAATCAAGACAAATTCAGGAAGTTTGTGACAATTGAAAAGAATAAACATCCTCATAGAGAACTAATTGGCTAAGCAAGCCCAAAGTCTTCAATATTTATAATTTCTGACAAAGCGAGTTAAGAGGGCAAATTATTTCGGCAATTTAAAATAACTACTTCTGGACAGAAAAGTTTCAAAATGCAGGAAAAGACTGTTGGTTATTCTGTTAATTGATTTGGAAAGCACATCTATTACCGCTTTCAATTAATGATTAATCACTTTCTGACTTTGAAGGATGTTTTTGCCGAATAAAAAAGAAGAAGAAAAACAAAGGTTAAAAGTGCAAAATAATTTCTCGAGCAGACAAAAATAAACAGTAAGACAAAAATAAACCCGTCTAATCATAAGAATAATATATAAGCATATACTACAAAAACTCTAAAATGCAAATGAATTTCTGAAAAAAAAACGTTTTTCAGGCGTTTTATAATATTTCCAAACCTTTTCTGAACTATTTATATTTATAAAAAATTATCATTCGAAGGTATTTTCTCTCACACTCAACGCACCATCACTCAGTCTCTCAATATAGGTCAAATGTATTTAATAATTTTTATTTCTATCATATTATTATATAAGTGTTTTTTAATAAACAACAAAAAATAATTAGCCTATGAAAACTCTTGTTTCGTTGTTGTTTGTTTGTGTTAAAAGTGTGTCATAACTCTCTGATTTGGGAAACAAAAACAATAATATCTTTCTTAGTATTTATATAAAAAAATAAACCTTTCACAAATTTTTAATAATAATAATACCATTATTTTCCTAAGCAATAATAATTTGGGTGAAAAAAACCTTGAAGTAAAATTCTCTCTTCTTAAACTATATATTATTAATGATAAAGGTCAAATTATTTAGCTAAATTTTATCTTTATTATGCTTTTGTCAATACACCTCTCTGCACACCTACCCTAGAAAAAAGACCTATTCAAACGAGCCTGGAAGGCTTGTATATCAGGTCGGATTTTTGGATTAAGTGTATCAGCACATAATAGCAGGCTAGAGACATAGCTTGTGTTCATCAGAGAGCAGGCTAGAGAGATGCATTGACAAAACATCTGAGTAAAATGATAAACTAACGGACAACAAAAATACTACTGGATTGACAAAATACAATACAAATCATTATTAGTTCTGGAAAAAAATTTTATCTGTTTAAAAAATAATCTTTTTCTATATAACCCTTTTTTAAATTCTTTTTAATATTTTTTCTGAACATTGAATTGATACTATTTATTCTCTCAATTAGGTTCGTCTCGTTTCTTCACGCATGCGTGGTTTAGAGTATCCAATTCTATTCAGAACTTCTCGTTATATACAATAAAAAAGTAGGCCAAAACTTCCAAAATCCCAAAAAGAAGTTTTGCAGGGAAGGAGAAAAAAAGGTTAGCGATGTTATCTCAAAACTTCAACAAAAAGGGAACGCATAAAACTTTTCCAAAAGCCTTTTTGTGGGGATCACTATCCTATCCTTTGTAAAAAGTCAGAGTAAGAAAAGGCGTCTCCAAAAACGAGACCAAAAAAAATAAAAGTCAAAAAATTTCTTTCTTACAGGCTTTTTTCGTTTTTTGGATTTTTCTCTCTTTTCATTTAGGTGATGATTCTGAGGAAAGCTTCCACCTTCTTTTGGCAGACTGGACAATCACTTTCTTCCTCCTTCATTTGCTCGGCACATTGTATGCAGAACAAGTTGTGTCCACATGGTACCAGGGCTGCAACTATTTTGCCAGTGTTGCACACAAAGCATTGGTTCTTGCCAGCCATTGGTTGTTGGGGTGCTAAGCCATTCTGTTTGCTGGCCATCCAGTCAGGGCTTGAGGACTGTGACTCTCCATCACTTGTGTTGACTTTAGACATGTCAATGATGGAAGGTTCCGGCACCATTGGTGATTGGACAGTGCTGGTGACAGTGGTTCCATTGAAGTGGGAATAGGTGGACTGCAACTCACTGGACGGGTCAGCAGCAGATTCGCTCAACAAACGACGGAGTTGAGGAACCTCACCGTTCTCTTGGGCAGGGAAAGTACTGACACTGAAGGACCTTGTTGGCTGCATAGCTTGCATGTGTGGACCAACTGGTCGACCGATGGCTGTAGAGCGTGGAATCATCATTTCTGGCCACAAACTTGGAGCAGGTGAACCAGGGGCAGGATCAAATTGTCCCATACCATTCTCGATATCAGTTGTTGGTGAAGGGATGACAGTGTCACAGAAGAAGGCATTGCCATTGTTGTTGTTGTTATTGTTGTTGTTAGTGAATGGACTGGTTCCGGCTGAACTGAGGTCAGAGAATTTGGATGAAGCATTGGATTGACCACTAAGGTAACTGAATGAATCAACAGAGTGTGAGCGTTGGCATAACGGGTTATTAGAATGGTTATCGAGAAGGGATGAGAAGCTTCCTCCGCTGGATGAACCTGTTGGCGAAAACAAGCTGGAGTTGCCAAAACCATTCAACAGTTGATCAGTTAGCTCAGGATGAGTTGGATCAAAGATACCTCCAGTTCTTAAAGCAATATGTTGTTCAACTTCACGTTTGGCACGGTCAACATTGTCCGGAAGACCAGTGACTTCGAAGATGGGTTCCTTGTCTCTGGATGGTGTCACAATATAAGTGTTGGTGGCTTGCTGAATGCGTTTGATGGTAGATCCTTTGGGGCCAACAACAAGTCCAACAACTCTGTAAGGAACACGGACTTGTTTGGTAACATGACCAGGAGCTGTAGGTGCTGGGGAACCAAGAGGTGATAGAGAAGAGCTGTTACGTCTAGAAGCACGAATCTGACTGAAATGTTCAGCAGCTTGGAGGATCTCTCGTTTGGCCATTAGTACATCTTCCTTACGACCTGTGACGACAAAGACAGGCTCCTCACCACGGACAGGTGTCTTGATGTAGGTGTTGGTCTTGGCACGGAGAGCTTTGATTTTGCATCCTAAAAGTGTATAAAAAATATTTTCTAAAAGTTAACATCGCATGAATGCGGAATGATGATCTTTTCAACAAGTGAACAAACATTGTTTGTCAATATCGGCTTATAACCGATAAAAACAACTTGATTTTTCTTTCTTTGTAAACAATGCAAATAATTCATGGTTTGTAGTGAGGTCAAATCTTTGTATAAGTAAACAATAGGTAGTAAGTATAAATATATCATCGAAAACATTGTTTTTGGTATTATTATACTCAGAAGAGATATAGCTTTTTATCTTTCTATCTTTTGAAACTAAAACAAATTTTTATCTGAGAGGAGTCGAAAAAAATATATAGTTGCTTTGAAAAATTCAGGGATAAAAAACTTAGACAAAGAAAATACAAAGAGAGGGATATGAAGATTTCTCAACAGTTCGAGATGGTGAAAAGGGGATGAATAGTTTTACTTGCATAAAAACCCTGTTAAGATAATTAGCGAAGGAAGAGAGCAATACCACATTTTAGGGTAATATTAGTAAAAGAAAAGAGACATCTGGTATAAAGTTAACAAAAAAAGAAGAGAATAGAGAGAAGCAAAAGTGTAAAACCTTTATCCACCCCTTAATGTTCAACAAATGTTGTTGCGAATCTTTTTTATCGTATTTTAAAAACAAAGTAACTGAATGAAACAAAAATCTCGCATGTCTCGGAACGAAGTTTTCTCATTTTTTTTCGTATCTAAAGGTCCGTGGTCTCTGCAATATAAAAAGAATAAGAAGAACTAAAATAAAAAGTAGAGATTTGATTCTACGGTCGTTGTTCAACAGTCACACATGTTTTTCATTTTAAAAAGTGTTTATTTTATCGGATCGGACCATTTTTAAGTAGAAAACGATTGCAAGAACTCTTTTTTAATTACAACTTTTTCCATATTTTATTATTATAGACTAGTTGGATTTTTATTAAATGACTTTCGAAAAGATCAAACATATTGATTTCATTGCAAGAAGAAGAAAACACGTTTGTAGATGAAAACAAATAAGACCGGGGCTTTATCAAAAAGAGTTTTTAATATTTCAGGAAAAGAGACGATTTGACCAAGAAAAAAAAAAGAGATATCAATAAAATGTAAAGGAGGAAAAAGTAAATGAAAAACTAGAGTAACTAAAAGAAAAGTCATTTCAAAGATTGAAAGAAGATATTGAAAATGTTCATCTATGCATATTCAGGAGCTAAAATATTCATTAATATTATTTCGAGTTGTGAATCGAAGCAGCACGAAAGCGTCTATTTGAAGTTATTGTATATACCCATTCTTTTCATAATAATTTGATGAGAGACACAAGAGAGGAAGAAAATCTCATGAAACAGCAATGAGTGAGTGTGTGATTATTTTCAACCAAATGAGAAATCAATCAAAACAAAATTGTAAACTCATTCAATACATACATTGAATATGAAAAAATGAGAAAATTTAAATTCCACTTCTCGTCAGAAATAATTCTCAGGTCACCCCCCCCCCCCTCCTATCAATAATTTTCCAAATAAAATATATTTTCAATTCCAAGAACCCCTTAAAGTTGTTTGTAAAAAATCCCATATATTACAACAAGGGAGAGAGAGTTTGTTTAATTTTCTTCTCTCGTGATATTTTGATAAGAAAATTAGATTGTTTAAAGCAATATCGAAAGAAATTATATGTAAGCGCGAAAGGTGATAAATTAATTGAGAAGGATTATGTTGTGTTCTATTCATTCGAGAATTGTTTGTTAAATTATGTGATATTACTACTGTTCCTTTTCTTCTTGAAAAAAAAACATATTTTCTTGTGTTTTACGAGAGAATGTACTACTAAACAAATATTGATCGTCTACCAATGAGTGAGAAAAACTCTTCAAAAAAGTGATATATGTTATTACGTCTTAGAGAAAGGTAAACAAACTTTCGAACAAAACAATACGACGCGGGAAAACTTGAAAAATAAACAAAAACGCACATGGCCTTCCATACATTACGATACGAGATAGTAAAGCTGCAAGTAATTTTGTTTGTAAACTTTCAACATATCTTAATAAACTAGGTCGAAAATTTTCCCGCGCTTATATTCAGCACAAACAAATTCTTTGTTGTTCAAATGTCTGTTCGTTTTTGAAACAAAAGATTTTAGAACGAAGAAGCGCGGCAAAAAAAATCACAACAAAAACTAAACATTCGTTTAGCTGGGAGGGGCATTTGAAGCATTCAAAAAACCACAAAAATCAGCATTTCTAGCTGCATTCAAAAACGGCGCATTCACACAAAAAAATAGCAAAGCAAAGCCTTTTACATAAAAAATCTTAGTAAAGCCTTACGAAAAAAATCACAAGAATTTTGAACTACCGAACAAAACAAAAATCACATTTAGAGAAAATGTTACTTTAAAAAAAACAAAAAAACATACCTTGACGTCCGACAATTTCAGCGACGTGCTCAGAACTCGGTACTGGAACACATTCGGTCATATTCATGGACTTCTTCATTCTCAATTCATTATAATTCATCTCCTCCTCACTAGTCAAACCCAGCATGGATAGCTCAAAAGCCAGTTGTAGTGCCCTCTGTTCGTCCATATCACTCGAACCATTCTGTCCGCCATTCATCGGTTTGAATTCACCCAGCTCGTTCAACAATGTTGTGTTTCCTATCTTCTCATTCATATTGTTCTCCTGAAGGATGTTGTTACTTGCCATTTGGTACATGGCTTCTCCTTTCTTTAAACTAACATCTGTAGGTCCGTAATATTCTTCAGCGTGTAGCATGGTTGTTGATTTTTGTGTATATCTCTCTCCGGTTCAATATAATATTAATTTCTCTGTTCTAATATCGTATACATATAATTATTTTGCTTTTAATAATAGAGCTCTTTTATTTTTAAAATATCTTGTCTCCTCTTCTCTCTCTCTTGTTCGGTTTATGAATGCATCAGTTTTTCTGTGTAACAATTTTCAATAAATTCTGCTGTTTATACGTGTGTTGTATTGTTGTGTGTGTAGTAATGTGTGTTGGTGTCATACACCATATTATCCTCAACACTCTTTCTCAACACAACGTTCCAAACGAGAAGAGCTTTTCTTTTAGTTTTTATACAAAGTATATTTTGATGTTGTCGGAGTTTCTTAACATCAAAACTACACTCATTTGTAGTCATGCAATCTTGTAGTCAAATCTATAGTGTTTTTGAAAACCTCTATAGACATGTGATTCTCATTCTGTCTTCTCATTGGTTAATCAATTATGTTTCTATCTCGGAATTTCAAATGCTGAATATTTGATTACGCTATTGTTCAGCATAGGTTAAGAGAAAATAGAAGTTGATCAAATATTTATTCGGTAGAATGGAAGACAATAAAATAGGCCTTGTGACTTGTGCAAACAAAAGAGAGATAGGAAACCTTTTGAGACAACAAGAGAGGCTTCATTGATAAAAGGTTTATGGCGAGAAAGAGAAGAAGAAGCGGGCAAAAAGTACAATAAAAAGATGAAAAAGTAAATTCTTTTAACATGCGTCTCTCTTCGATTCTGTTTGCCGCCCTCTGAATTGAATATAATAGAAAAGAAGCAAAACGGTGGAGAGAGAGAAGGCAGTTAAAAGCAGGCCACAAAGGGAGCAAAAAGTAATTAATTAAAAGAACGACAAAATGCATCATCATTAATTTTTTTCCGAAAAGAGAATAAAAAAGACAACAGTAATTTGTATGTAAATGGGAGCAATTAATCATTACGCTAGTGTGTGTGTACGCGTTGTTGAATCAAAGGGTGTACAGGAATGTCTTATTATTAAAAAACAACCCTTTCTCGCGCGCGCCTACTGTCTTTTTATGCAAGCAAAGAAGGGATCAAAAGGTTTTAATAGCCTCGTATCACCTAAGATATCTCGCGACTTCCAGCTGCAAAGCTCTACATACCAATTGTAACACTTATCTTTTATCCTCCTCTTCCCTCTTGTTAATTCAACTTTTAAAATTAAAAGTTTTTGCACATTTTTTTTCTACTCCCTTTGCGCGGTTCATTTAATGGCAAGAAGCCGTCTTTCAAGATGATACATTTCCAGAAATTGCAGATGGCACTAAGGTTCTTTTCACTCTTTTTTTCAGTATCAACCCTAACACACAAGAATAAAAATTAATTTTTCAGAAGATAAGTAAAGAAGAAGCATATGTTACACTTTCTCATTATTCTTGTTATTTTCATTGAAGTTTTTGTCTTGATGCTTAGTCAGTAGGAGTAAGGGTTTCAAGGAGTCAAAATTATCGAGCTACCCCTCTAATTACATTTCCTAGTGCAGAAATGGCTCTGATATTTGTCATTCATTCTTCATTCACGAAGGGTCACTCAATTTAAAAACTACGGTATGTGCAGCCAGAAATCGGACCTTCAATATCAGACCCTTACAGTGCAATGCAAAATTTGCCGAAAAACCGATTCTGGATTTTATCAGAACCTTGAAAACTCTACTTTAAGGGCCGCACATACCGTAGGTCGGACCATATGAGTGACCCCCACCCCCGGGTTCCCGTCTAACCTCGGCTGGTCAAGGGAAAGATAATAATTGAAATTGCGATTTATATGGGCAATCAATCAGGACCTCAAATAAATTATTTTTTGACAGCTGTTTCAAGTAAATTAATATAAGCTGTTGAATTTATTTGAAAGTCTATTTTTATTTCTTGGGAAAACGATCATCGTGCTCCCTTAAAATATTGAACATACAAAGCCCTGAAATTCAGAACTTTAAAATTGTATACATATCTGATTGGGAATTCCGATTTCATCTAAAACACATGGCACCAGGCTATATGATTTTAGGTTAGATTTATCGGTTACGAAATAACATCTACCAAATATTATGGACATCGGCATCAAAGTTCCCTATAATTACATTTCCAAATGCAAATGTTACCAAATCTTATAAATCTTCTTCTAAAATTTGGCCCTAGTCCCCGACACTCAGACTCGAAACTACCGTACGGACAGAAATTGGGGTTTCCAAATCGGACCCTTACAGTGCACTGCAAAATTTGCTGAAAAACCGACCCTTACAGTTAATTTTTCGGCCATTTTCCCTCAGTGTTAGCACGTATTTTCAAAATTCTGTCAAATTTCCTACCCTTACAGTGCACATGAAATATAAAATACCCTAGTGCTAGTCATTCGGTTGCAGACCTCGAGAAAACAGTCAAAATTATGTCTAAATGTCAAGGTCCAGCCTTAGTGATTTTCAACATCACCCGGTGTAACCAGTCTAACCAGAACCTTGATTTTGAAAGCTACCTTCAAAAATTGAAAATCTAATGGGAAATGACATTTAGCTTAATTTAAAACAGTTTTAAAACTATAGGCCAGTCGAGACAAAAATCTTAATTAGGTAAAAATACGAACTTTTTTTATAACCCACAAGGGTTGGTAAAATGACATGTTATTCAAGTGGGGTTGTGGAAATTGGAGAGGGTCCCAAGGAGTCTCGACTTCAGTCAAAATCAGATTGGCGAAAGATTCATGACCACATAAGAAGGATGTGGTTAAATTTTCTTTTTTACCTGATGTACCCTTATAAAAAGCATTGTTGGGAGTCATGTCATTCCTTACCACAATATCAATGGCACCTGGCATTTCAAATTGTTGTACCATAATCACAAAAGGATTACAAATCTTTCAGGGACGTACATCTTTCAAATGGTTATTTTTTGGATCAAGAAATTAATGACATCATTTTGAATCCTGACCTTTTTGTGCCAGAGCATATTCTAATTCCTCAAAAAGAAATTAACAAAATATCTCGATTTTTCATACACCCCAAAAAAATGTCTTTCGGCCCTGCAACTGATATTTCACGCTATACTGGACATCGGCACGGAAAGGGTTAAAAAATACATAGCCAAAAGAGAATCCAAAAATTCGATAGCAGGGACGGACCTCTAACTTTATAAGTCATATTTTGCCCTCCTCAGTCCAGGAGAAAGTCAAAATCTCACCATCATGTCAAACTGAAAAAAAGTATGTTCCTATTGTCAAATCGATGGAGCTTTTTTGGTAGCCAAGTATTAGGGAGGGGCAAATATTAGTATTAGGGAGGGACCTTCATGCCAAATTTCAGCTTGATACCGAATTTTGTCTATGTGAATCTCTAATTCTACATGACTATAGACTTATGCACGTTCGGACAAATATTGGGGTTTAAAAAAAAATCGGACCCTTACAGTGCAGTGCAAAACTTGCTGAAAAACCGAACCTTAGGCCAACCCTAAAAAAAGTTCGTTTCCGCGTTACCGGCCGGGTGAGAAATTTTAGGTCACCCGGCCGCAAAAAATAATGAACTTTAGAATGGGTGTGAAATGTCTGAATTTTTGAAAAAGCAAGCAACTTTAACAAAAAAAATATAATTTTTGAACTTAAATACCATCACATCCTAGAAAAAATGCAAAAAATCTTTTTTCCGGCCTCCCGTATGAGTTTTTTTTTCATCACCCGGTAACAGGAAACGAAGAATTTTTTAGGGTTGGCCTTACGGTGCATCTTTGACCAATTTCCCCCGGTTTGGACTCTAATAATACCATTTTAATTCACAAAAACATTTTGACTAAGTCTAAGTGAAACAATATATTGTGGTTGAAACCACCAAAGATTGTTTAATTGATAGCACATTTAAAATTACAGAATTTGGAGTAGAGGAGCGTCTATTAGTGTGGGGAGCATAATTTGGTGGAAAATAATATAAGGGAAGGCTAAAATCATAGCAATTACCAAGGGTAAATATTTTTGAAATTTCAAAACGATTTTTACATGTAACTATGTGTACCACCCGAAAGCTCTCAAAAAACTACATAGAAGACTTTTATAAAGCCACCAGTAAGTCCTTCGACATTGTACATCAATAAACTGCATCAGGGATGCGTTAGTGCGAAGGTCGAGAAGTACCTGAAGTCACCGCTTGACTGTAGCAATTCCATTGGCTGTTCGAATGGAATGTTTAAAAGCTAACGTTTCGCTGGCAGCTAGCGAGGTTGGGGTTTCTAACTACATCAGAGAAGAAACAGCCTTTAAAAATGAGATATACCAAAAGCATTTTCGTACTACTTAGACATTTTTGTGTTAATTTTACATTGGGTTTAAAATGCGTGGCATGACGTCTTAAGGTTGTTTGAGCTATTGGCGGAATAACTTTTTGACGTACGTCATTTGTGTAAATGATGACGTCAACTTTTAAATAGACGACGATTAATTAGGCGACCATTATACAGTTAGAGTTAAGACATCAGAAACAGAAAAAAAAGCCTGATAGCTGTTTTTTTTAATAGTTGCGGTCACAGCGCATATAGTGTAATTTTCTTTTTGTAAAAGTGGATAATTAATGTATATACGCAGTCCGGGGGTTGAGGGATGACGTATGTGCGGACCAGACCCCTCGAACCCGACCCATAGAATAGAGAGATTTTTTTGGAAATTTTGCCTCCACTCCAATATCAAACGTTTTCCTAAAAAAGTTCGAACATTTCGAGCCCAAACTTTTCAAAAAACGAGACTCTTTTAGAGAGACTCTCTTTTTTTTGCGGCCCTTAGAGAGACTTTGGAAGATTGAAAAAAACGACCCTTAAGGTCCGTACAAACCCAATAACCATTTTTGCCCAAGTACTTTTATTACCCCACTAGAAAAACATTTGTTCACCCAACTCAGCGGGTTTGAAAGATTTCACTTTCACCCCATTAAGCTTTTGGTGTTCCTGATGACAGGGGTGTTCCGCGGGACAGAGGTTAGTATCCAATTAACAGTCGACCGGGAAAGATACTAGGAACAACATGTGACTATTGTTTAACATTCGAACCTCATATAACCAGGCGTAATCAATCGAATTTACCAATCTTCTTTTCAGTTGATTCGATTGAATTGGAACAACAATCGGATCAATCAAAGCCAATAGAACATCAATCAAAAGCCAATCGAGCATCAATCGAAGCCAATCGATTGATTCGATCAATCGAAAATCAAGCGTTCAATCAAGCCAGAAAATTAGCGCACTAGAAAGAGTTGCATCACATACGAGCTCAGAGAAGAAATGAAAACTAATGAATGCGTTCTTTCGAAGCCAATTCAGTTATCGTTCCTTTGTCTGAATGTTTCACACTCGCAGGATACAAAGAAAAATTAATCACCTACACGATATTCGGGCGATACATTAACTTTTCAACAGCTCTTAGATAAAGATCACAAAAATCTCCAGTTGCTCACCATTAAGCAACAACAACCTATATCAGATCTGACTGACCAACGAGATTTTCATCCACGATGAGAACATTGTTAGCGAGACCTTATGGGCAACTAATATTGTTGAAAAGCATTGAACAGATGCTTTTTCAAAACAGTGTGGAAAAAATAGGCTGGTAACCACTACCAAAAACGTTGTAAATATTAAGCTCTGCCATAAAAAAACATAAACCACATGTTGAGGTTTATTTCAAAGTATCACCCAGACATGTATAAACCAGGGGACAATTTAATGTCGTGGCACTATATGGTCCAAATATCAAATCCACATCTTGAGGTCTCAGGGGTTTCCTAAATAGTCCATGAGCTGGGGGTCAAAATGGGCTCAATGAGCCCACCAGACATGTTATATATCAAAAGTTCCCAAATTTTAT
>JAUJPO010048129.1:4000-15937 GCA_032270745.1 Tiaropsis multicirrata
CCCCCCCCCCCCCCCCCGTACGGATTATCGGTATTTTTTCAATCGGTATTTCGGGATTAAGGGGTAAAATCGATCGGTACTCGGTATTCTAACCAAGAATCGGTATTCTTACCAAAAATCGGTATTCTAACCAAGAATCGGTATTCTAACCAAGAATCGGTATCGGTAATTGACACTTTCTTTAGTCGGCATTTCGGTGTTTCTTGACAAAACATCGGTATTTAGCCAGAATAAGCTTGTTTTAGTCAATCTAGGAAGGCCCATTTTCAAATTTTCTTCCCGTCGACGCCAACCACGGTGGCAACTCCTTAGTCACTAAGTTATAACCACAATTATTTTCGCTGCTGATGGTTATGCTGTGTCTTCAGCTTAAGTATCAATGTCCTCATGTTCATTCAGTGTAACATTTAATGCAAATAGACTAGGTACAGAAATTTTTTTAAATAAACTTATAAAATCTTTGACAAAAATGCCTGTGTTGGTATTTTGTCTCTACTTCAGATGGTTTTACGGTATTTAAGTTGAAATTGAACTTAGAATGTTGCCCTAAATTCTCTATTATCCCGGTGAATTTCAAAATCATACCCTTTCCGGGTAAACTTTTATTTATCACCTGAACACTGGTCTTTTTCGAATCTAAATTCACTGTCGCACTTTAGTCCTTTTTTACAAGTTTTATCGTTGTCATAAAAATGTTGATCAGCATCGGTATTTGATTAAAAATATGATCGGTATATCGGTATTCTTCAGGAAAATAGATCGGTATATCGGGATCCCGAACTCCCGTACGCCCTCCCCTTCAAGAAGTCTTGAAATTTGGTACAGACATGGGCAATGATACTATGAAGAAAAAAATTATAAGCCGTCAAAGTTCCAAAATTATGACGCCATCTAAATGATAAATATTCTATCAAAATTTTGTCTCAAAAGGCATTTGAGCTACCATTTTGAAAAGAAGAAAGTCGCTTGATGAATTTCTTTACCTTGCTATGTATGAATTGGTTGCTAAGTTAATAGGCCTTGAAATTTGCTTCAAAATATGAAATTTTGGCAAATTTCGCTTAAAAATCATTTTTAGAGCTGCCATTTTGAATACACCAATGTCGGCTGGCGAATTTTGTTTCCCAATTCGGATACCACACAAGGTGGTTAGCCAATTTACTCAATTTGAAGTAAAAAATATTATTTAGTTGGTCGGACATTACTTTTTGCGATGACGTCATGACTTTGAAGGCTTTAACTTTTATTGGCCTCATTTTTATCGGATGAGCTGGAGTTTTTACAAGAACGGATAGTATTTAACGCTATGTATTTTGCAGAACGAATTAACCAATTCCGTATGCCTATCATCCCGAGATTGCAGTAAGCCCGGGCGAAAAAAGAAAAAGCGTCCTCGTGGTACATAATACATAATCGTGACTTCAAAATATATTTCTTATCTTTAATTTTCGAATAAGTTTTTCAAAAGAAATACAAAAGTTATTTGATCTTTTGTTAAAACAGCTTAATAAAGACTTTTCGAAGTAATTTATGTTCTAGAATACTTTATTTAGAAAAACAAAATATTTCCTAATCGGTCAGTTTTTTACACATCACCATAAACAGAATATTTCAGCAACAGCAACGTGCGTGTTTTAATAGTATTTTTTTTTGTGAGAAAGCTTCCTGACCATTTTTGACTGTGTGACTGTTGAATTTTAATCTAATTAATTGTTGCTGACCTGACTGGATTTTGGATTGTACTGACTGGATTGCCCCTGGAGAATTTTATTGAATAATTGTTTACCTACTTGTTGCTGACCTTTGACCGGATTTTGGACTTTATTTACTGGATTGCCGCCCTGAGAAAACACTTGTTTACCTACTTGTTGCTGACCTTTGACCGGATTTTGGACTTTATTTACTGGATTGCCTCCCTGAGAAAACACTTGTTTACCTACTTGTTGCTGACCTTTGACCGGATTTTGGACTTTATTTACCGGATTACCGCCCTGAGAGAACACTTGTTTACCGTTTACCTACTTGTTGCTGACCTTTGACCGAATTTTGGACTTTATTTACTGGATTGCCTCCCTGACCGAATTTTGGACTCACCTGAGGAGAGAACACTATTATTGTTTATTTAATTGTTACCTTGTTTATTGCTGGACGATTACCGGATACCTCTCTAGAGAACTTAATATAACTGTATTGTTTCTTAATACTGAGATGGCAACTACCTCAACAAACTCATGTGTACCTGCATCAAAGTTGAAAGGAAGCAAAAGGGGGAAGGGGGTTTGTGAGGGCTGTACAAAAGAGTATAGCAATAGAAAAAAACAGAAGTTTTGTGATTGTGGCTATGAGCTGGGTGGATCATTTGTACCAAAGACTAAACCACAACCCTGTCCTCCTAGCGTAGAGATTTGGTGTACAGAAAACTCTTCTTTCAGATCAGTGAAATTAACACCAAATGACGACAGAAACTTTGTTTTTCTAAACAACCAGGATAAAATTTGCTATGCCAAAAACTGCTTGACATTAAGATCTCAATCTAAAATATCTTAACTAAACTTCACCTGTAAGCATATTGAAGAACTAGTTACTGGACCACAATACTCAATTTCTTTTACACCACAAGAAATAAAAGACTTAACTCCTGATCAAGAGCTAGTAAAAGAGATGCTAGCTATACAAGACAGTAATTTAAATGGGCATACTGTCTCTAAAGTATCATACAAATCATATGCAGTCAAGACTGAATTATCATCTACTGCAGAGATGGGATACACTCATGTGATGGAGATGAAGAATAAGACAAATGGCACCACAACTCTGAAATGTTTTGGAAATAAGTGTAGGAAAAAGTTTGGGCGCACAAAAATTGTAAGTCAATGTTTTTGTTTTAATTAGGCCTCAATTACAACCCTGCTAATTCCCTGTACAGCTTGTTCGGGAACATTATTTATGTCCCCGAATTGAACGTAATCAAACGCAATCGAATAATCATTTTTTATGACATAAATCAGGCCTTTTTGACTGTAATTTGTACTAGTCAAACAATTTTGACACATGCACCATGGTATATGAGTGGAACTGCTTATGTTTATCTAGGTAACTGGGAAGAAACTTTGTGTGCATCTACATTTTGTCATTCTTGCAAGGCAAAAGAAAGAAAACATTTACATGCATGACACTCAGAAAACAACATCACAACAACCAACAACAGCACCACAACAACTAACAACATCATCCTATGAACAAACAACATCACAACAGCCAAAAACCCAACCACAACAACCACCACAACAAACAACAGCACCCCATCAACAAATAGAAGCACCACAACAACCAACAACAGCACCACAACAATCAACAACATCACAACAACAAACAACACCAAAACATAATAACATCAATAATGAGAAATTTCAACACATCACATCCAGCATCAATATTCTAATGGGTCGACCAATTCCTTTTGTCATACCACCAAATATTATTCGAAAAGGCAGAGTATTTGTAGTTGAAAATACATCACAGAGACTTTGCTTTGATCCTTCAGAAGAAGTATGCAATTTTTGCCAAAGTGTACTCAGTGACTCAATGTTTCCACAAGGCTGCACATCAGCTGATGGAAATGGACTTTTGATAACCAATAACAACCCTTTTGAGAAGATAGATATAAAGATAAAGAAATGTCGCGCTGATAAATGTAAAGCAATCCATGGGGCTGATCTCTATAGTAAAGGTAAAGGAAATAAATTTACCTGGTCGTGACGTCAGGTATAAATGGGGAAAGTCCCTTCTAAGCAAAAAGGAGAGAAATTAAAAGTCAAATATCTCAACAAATTTAAGAGCTTTTTGAATGATTCTTTTTTTTGTTTGATAAGATTTTTTCTCCTTTGGCCTTAAAAATAATTTTAAAAATCAGGCTACATGAAGCCTTTTGGAAAAGATACTTGAAGTATTTTAAACTCTGTAATCTCATATTTTTAAAATAGCACACAAGTGCATTAAATTCACTTTATTTGAAAGAAACAGGAATTTTAAAGCTTTTTTCACATGCTCCTTGATGCACCCAAAATTTTGGGCAAGAATTAACTCAAAGTTTTTAGGATTTCTTTAGCAGTTTACAAGTCGAATCAGCCACGTGCATGTTTTTCAATAAGAGTATAAAGTAAACATTAAGTTGAATTTTTTTTCTTTTTAAAACTGAAAATGAAACCTGGTTACTTATCTCTTGTCAACTATCATTTATTTTGGATTCATTGTATTTTTTATCCATGACGAGTGATGCTGATGCTGACCCTTAGTTTTTTTGACAATAAGAGTTTATAAGAGCGAAATAAATTTATCTTGCCTAATCTTAAATTTACTGATAAATTGATACACGAATGAACCGGATTCCTATCTTTTTAATTAATACCTCAGTACATTAGTACTACATTAATACAACATAGTGTTTTTACAATTCAAGTATGTAAGTACATGTAATATACATTTTGATTTACTTTAAAAATCTTTCAGGGCTATTCAATGTGAGCAACAAAGTTGTCATAGCATTAGACATTCTTTTGGAATGGAGAGAATTTTTCAAAGATGGAATGTCTGTCAGCAATTTCATAAGAAGGAAGCTCTTAGCAATGAATAAATGCTTTGAAGAAGTGAGTTGATTTTTGTAAATTAAATGGAAACCTTTGGAGAAGTGCAGCCCCTCTGCAGCTTCTCTATTTCTTTCCTAGGAGGTATAACTTGGTTTGCATGATGACAGGTACATCCAAGCCAAAATACCCAAGATTTTTCAGTGCTTTGTTTGTATTCTGTCATGTGAATACTTTTTAAGTCTGTGAAAGACTTGTAAGATCGATTCTTCTTTTTCAGTATTTTGTGCAGTTTTGCAACCTTTGGTCTAAAAAACAAGCAGTATTGTTTGCATATATACATACCATTAAATTTTCACTGAAAGTATTTCTTCATTTTTAGAACCTGCAATTGAAGGATGAAAGAATTGAGTATCTGGTTGATGTTTTATATGCTGGATTCTATGCTTTCGAGGCTCTAACAGAAAGAAATGTTGAAGATTCAATATGTGGAATATGTGGAACTATTGGAATAGTGTATTATGGTGATGGTAATGAAAAAAACTGTTGTACAAACAAAGATGTAAAATAACTTTCCTTTCTTTCCTTTTTTAAATTCTTCAAGAGGGGGGGGGGGGGTAGGATTGTACTCTAAGACACCATGTGAAGTAACTGCCTACTGACACAAATCTTTCACAAAGCCACCACTTGCAGGTACTTTATCAGGCTAGTAACTTCCTTTTGGATTAAATTTTTGTATATGCCACCCTTTTCATGCCTAAAAAACTAGGCAAATTTTATTTTTATTTTTTTTCTGTATAAACTCTCAGATATTTTCAGAAATTACCATTAATTTTGCAAACGCCAAACTTCAAATGATGACGTTAGTCTGAGGGGTGTTACCTAATTATTTTTGCCTCAGATGTAGGAGTAAAATTATTTTTGTTGCCTTTGAAGATGTTTCTGAAAGTATTCATTCCACTTCAACCTTAGAATAACATTAGCCTACATATGTTTGTAATTCATTCCACTTCAACCTTAGAATAACATTAGCCTACAGATGTTTGTATTGTTATATTATTTGACTAGCTAAAGTTTAATCTTAATCCCTTAGATCAACCTCAATGCTAAAGAAGATTATAACACCAGTGATAGAAATGAAGTAAATCTTGAGGAGACTTTGGAATCAATGGAAAAATATTTGGTTGGCAGAATGTTATTTCCTAATGCAGCTGAGCACAATAAATTCTCCATGAATTTAGATGAAATCCCACCTATAATACCTGAAGCACAAAGAAACCATTCGTATTCAACTGAGAATGCAAAAAAAAGTGTCTATCTTAAAAATGGGTCTTCTATAGAAGGTTAATTGCAATTGTTATTATTAAAAACCTCCTTGGCTAAAGCAATCAAATAGAATGTGATTATTACAGTGTTTTTACTTGGGCAGGTTATACCCCATCCAGAAATTTAAGTTCTTAAGTTGAAACAGTTCCACTTGTTTTGAAATTGTCACAAACAATTTGAAAGCGCAATTAAATGTAGAAAAACTTGATAGCTGTGCCAAAATCATTTATTGGTTCTAGTAGGAATTATAGCTAAAAAACCCATTTTTAATGCCATAAATTATATAACATTACATCATAAATCTTAAAATTACGATATCTCAAGAACTGAACATGAAATTTAGACCATGATTTATATATCAATGAAAGAAATGTTGACAAGATATTTTTTTGGAAAAGGTTGATCCCAGCATTTTTATATCCAATTTAGATTTTTTTGCTATAAAAACGTCAGGCTTTTATCTGATTTTCTTTCTTCAGGAGATGCTATGAAGTTATCTCACATAATTGACAAAGAAAACCTTTGTATTGAAGATTTCAATTCTATGGATCTTCCCAACCTCCGAAGAATTGCAAGGTCAAGTGGAATAAAAACTTCAAAAAAGTCGAAGGTGAATAATGTTTCTTCATTAAATTATTTTAAAAAAGTGAGGCAATCCTTAAAAAATTAATAACTGGTATTTTAACAAAAGAAAACAAAGGAAAAATTAAATTGAAATTAAATCAAAATTAAATCAAAAGAATAATTTTAAAGGATTGAAAAAAAGGTTATGTAATTTCCATTCACAAGTTTGATCTAAGATTTGGAATCCCCCCATTTTTATTTGATCCCCCTATCAACCCAACCTCAGGAAATCTATGAACTGTCCCCCTTGAAAACCCTTCCAAAAATTTTATGTCCCCCTAAAGAGGACACTGCTTTGCATATCACAAGAGAGTATTTTTATTCTGTTCAAATCCATTGGTGTGTATTTAAAGGATGCATAATTTGTATATTTTTATATCTTGTTTATCGTTCTAGGATCTATTAAAAGTCGAACTTCAACAATTATATGCAAGTATACTTGTAGGGAAATCAGCATGTCACCAATTCGTCAAATCCTCTGGACATACAGGAGGATTTTATCACTTGGTTTGTCCACACGGTGTTAGTTTAATTTACACTATTGCCCAATTTTAATAATGATCTCAAAAAATGACATTGTTTTGTATAAGATATTGTTAAACGCTACTTTTTTATTAGTTAATGCATGAACTTGTTTTGAAAGTTAAAACTATATACATGGTTTGAAATGTTGTCATGTTGCACTGACTGATTTTTTTCATTGATTAATTTTATTTTATTTTTTTGAAATAAAGGCGAGACAAATTTAATTTGTTGTTCTACGGGCCCGACTGATCCTATTTTTTCTGAAATTGAAAGAATAATAATATTGAATTTCCACTGCAGTAAATCTTACACACAGGTCATTTGAAAGGATTAACATCAGTGGAAAAGTTAAAAATTTCTTCCACCTGCTTCCACTGCCTTTGATATCCGTAAAAATACAAATTTCAAACACTTCAAATAAAATATGAAAAAGGGTTCATTTTTTTATCAACTTAAAAAAAATATATTTTTATTTTATCGACCGACCAAACCATATTTTTCCTACAATATGCTCATAGAACAACAAATTAATTTGGTCTCGCCTTAAGACATTTTGAATTAAAAGCTGTTAAATCTTCTTTTTTAGACAACTGTTTGCTCAAAATTTATGATTCTGACTGAATCAGTCAGAGATGCCGCTGACCTCTGGCTATCACTAAAGTTCCCTCCAATGATTTTAATCTGTGATACTCCATGTACATTTGTGCAACATATAAATAGGCGCGATCCTGAGGTAGCAAAGAACGTTTGGGGGCATTTTAATGGCTGCTTTGAAGAACCTTCATTAGATAAGCAACCAAGTGCTGTAAGTTATTTTTGTGAGTTTATTCTTTTACATCTCCATTTATTCTTTCAAGAAGCTTTGAAATATCTTGGATGGTGGTGGGCTAAAGGTACATTTTGAGCAAAGTTATTGTGATTTTGGTTTACAGTAGCTTTCAACATTTTAACAATTATTCTTCCACACCCCTCCGCACCCCTAAGGGTAGATCAATCACACAAAATTTTCTGCTATTGATGAATGTTATTGTTTTTCAAAGGATTGATTGGTGAGCTGAGGAATACCATGATATTTTAAAAGGGTTGATTAAAGAAAATTTTATCCTAATGATTTTACTTTACCTTAAGGGAACTAAATTTTTCGCGGAACTTATTTTCGCGTTATTGGGCTTCTACCGCGGAAATTAGTTCCGCAAAATGTAGATTTTTCTAAAACTTTCAAATACCCCTAAGAAAATGAAAGAATTTTGCCAAAAAGTAAAAGCAAAAATTAGTTCCGCGAAATGTGCTAATTCAAGACCGTCTCACCGCGAAAATTAGTACCCGCAAAAATTAGTTCCCTTCAGGTAATGCATTTATTTAACTACATTAATTTAGGAAATGGATGTACCAGCAATTGTTCCACTTGAATATCTTGACAAGGTACCTACACCAAAAGAATTTGAAGACCCATCAGTTCATCCTTTAACTGGCACTAGTAGGAGATATATTGTTGGTGATAGATTCCATACCAGCACCAATCCTCATAAATCACCACTATGCGAGTTTCATAATATTGATCTTGTCCAACAAGCGAATAGTATAAAAACAAGCTACCAAGAATCATTTAACAACCGCAAAAACAAGCTGAGGAACCGAACCTCGTGTACCCAAGGTTTTCTTCATCACTATTATTATAACTTCTTGATGAATTTCTATGAAAACGAAGAAATAGTGAGGAAACAAAAACAAAATCTCGAACGATATGCCGGTGGAAAGGCTGCTAGACGTGACAAATAGTTTAGGCTTATTGTATAATTTTTTTATAAAAGTTTAACATTTAAAAAATCAAAATTTTGGTCGCAGACTCTGCGCGGTCAACGGTTGATTTCCATCAACAAAGAAGTGGACTCAAACACAATCTGTATCTTCATATTTTTTTGCTTGATCAGCAGTTTTTCTCTTTCTTCATTGGTTGTATAATTTTTTAGTGCTCTTGTGTTCGCTCAAAAAAGTTGAAAATTTTCAGCGGAGAAAAGAGCACGAAAACGTACAAGAGAGCTCGCATTTTGTGTACAAAAAAATTAATTAGTGACGTCAATGTGCTATTTCAGGAAATCTTGACTGAGCGTGCACGACCGTGCGGTCGATGGAAACAGGGCTTTACACATTGCAAACCCCTCCATTGGAAAATAATTTTATTGCAATTTCTGATTTGTCTGGGATGAATTCTTTTGCTATTACTATACATTAGGACAAAAGCCCTTATGTTTTTAACTGACTATTGTCTTTCATTGTTTTATACAATTTTACTGTCATTGGGTTTTAGATTTTTTAATTTGTGTTGTCCAATAGAAAGTACATATAAGACTTTATAACTTCCTTTTGATTGCTCTCTATTTAAACATTATTAGGGCTTATATTTATTAGGATTTCAGTGAGGAGAAACTGGCATTCTTGAAACTTTGGTCTGACCGTTTAGGGTCTGACTTCTTAAAAAAAAAATTATCTGACTTTGTTGAGCTCCCTGTCATTTAAGATTTGTTTGAATCAAACTTAAATTTACATTGATTTATTATTTTTCTTCTTTCTTTAAAAAAGAGCAGGTTTAACTTTTTGTAATTTTTCTCTATTTCCATAAAAATAAGACAGGTACTTTGACTTTTAAGTGATATCAAATAAAATATCTGATTATTATAGATTATTATATAGTTATTATAGTTACAGATGTGGGCAATATTGCTTTAGTAGCTTTTAGATGTTGTGTAAATGTAAGTAGTGGCCTTATGTAAATAGTACCTAATTAACTGTTTGTCTTATTATTCTCATTAAAGTAATACAAAAACATTTTTTGTTATCTTGATTGTGCACACAAGTTTTTGATTTTAAAGAAATTATTTTGACGCTACAGTAGACATTGCGGTTCCATTTGAGAGGTTTGATTTGTTTTGATGCAATGATTATTTTCGTTCTTTAGATAAAGAATAAATAATGGATCTAGAAACATCGATATACGAAAATGTTTTATCAAAGAACAGCTTTTATGTAAGAAATGGTTTGACATTCATTACTCAGAACATCAATGGCGAAGAGAGGAAGGATAAAATGTTTTTAGAAGCAATACTGACAATTATTGGACACTTAGAGAAAGGTGATGAAGACCATGCTTGGGTACTATGTTGTGAGGCCCTGGATGTGAAAACGTTGAAAGTTGTAAAACGGTAAAAAGAAGTTGTGTTTTGTATACTTTGTTATACATTAAGGAGTGATGGCTTAATAATCTAAATCTATAGCGTCTAAAATCAGGGGTTCCTGGTTCAAATCTCTGTCCCTTCCATTCCAATTTTTGCCTGAGTGACAATTTCTTTTAACCCTGACTGCACTAAAATGATGCTTGTATTTTTTTAGGTTGATAACAATGAGATATCAGTGCTTCAACAGCATCCATTTGTTTACTAATGCTCTGAACAGCCAAGTCGGGGGGATCGGGATTGGAGCAACCTCCAAAGAAGAAATCACAGAATACCTGTTATTCTTAAAGGAATCATATGTGGTGTTGGAAGAGCCTAGGGCTTTTTACGAGCCTGATTTTATTGGGCTTGTAAAACCAGGATACTGGTATCTATCTGAGACAGTAAGAATTTTATTGATTTTGGCCTCCTGATTAGAAACTTATTTACTTTATATCACTCCAAATAGCAAAAGATCTAGGAGGTTTCAAATCAAGATGGCCTGTCCTTTCCTTACCCTACAAAAATAAGTGAACATTAAAAAAAGATGATTTAAGTAACCTCTTAAATTTTCTTGTTCTTAGCTTCAAATTAGACATAACCAAGTTCTTGATCCATTGAATGTGGAGTACATTGCAAAGGAGCGGCCATTCTTAGCCAAAGACACACTCAGCATTCAAACAAACCTACACAATTTATCAGATTGTCTGACAACAAATAGAAGGTTTGTTTTTTACGTAGATCAGCTAAATTTTAACTGCATAGTACACTTCCATTAACAACAGATAGTAACACAATTCTAAAAAAAGTAGTATTCAATACCTGAGCCATTGAATTTCCAAGGGGGTTTCGTATATTTTTAACTTTACTTCCAGGGAAGTTATTGCTCTTGATTGTTGTTTTCTGGACCTTTTTTCAAGGAAATCTCTAAGAAAATTACAAAATTTTCCCTTTCCAGAGGGGTTCTCACTCTAATTTTCAGGGGGTAGGGTATTAGAAATTTCCAGTGGGAGTTGTGTAAAAAGGTCGTCAATAACCCCTGTATGGTTTTTCTATTGGAATAGCCCATTTTAGAAATTATGATAACGTTTTGATTTACAATTCCACTCTATCTAGAATTTTTGAACTGGCTGAAAGTTATGGAAAAAACACTGGACATTTTGGATGTGTGTCATCTTTTGTTTTGTCAAGGCTTCTTTCCTTGTCTAGGAAGAGTGCGGGTACGACTTTATTGTTCTTAAGCTGTTTCTTTTCGTTGTAATATAATTTTAAGATAAGGGAAAATCAAATGGTTTTTGATGCTTGTCTACACAAACCTTCTATGGTCTTAATAATTGTCTTGTTTCCAGAAATCGGCCGGGTTTTTTGAGACAAAAGTTTATTCTATAATAAAATATGGTTTTATACACACGAAGGTGAGGGTTATTTTTGAATGAATATGATTTCAATTGTGAATATTTAATTACAATGGACGACTCTTGTTGATTTTTTTTTCTTTCTTATTTTTTTAGTTTTTCAAAATGTGAGATATTATACCCATTGTAAAGGGGGTCGTTCACATAGTACGTACGCATGAAAATGACGAAAATTTGACCCCCCTCCCCCCATGTACGCAAGCGTACGCATTTGCTCTGACCCCCCTCTCGTTAGTACGTACTTATTCTCGGCTA
>JAUJPO010048140.1:0-15937 GCA_032270745.1 Tiaropsis multicirrata
ATTTTTTTAGAAAATAGTTTATTTTACATTTGAAAATCGTTCAGCGTGAAACTGACAGTAATGTATTTTTACTTGTTATTTTAAATAAAAAAATGATATTATAAATTATATAAACATACTGAAGTTAGCAAAAAGTCTATGCAATGGAAGTTGAGAAAAAGGCCAAAAATCATTCTTCCCTAAAGGAAACGCTAAGCAAAATTGGGTTTGTTTACCTCCCTTTTAAAAAACAATGGAGTGCAAAGACTGTGAAAGATATGTGGAAAACCGGAATTACGGGAAAGGTGTATTGATTAATTATCAATGATGATTAATCAGAGTAAGATATAAATCAACAAGGGAGTTCAAAAGGAAGGATTAGAGGACTCTTTGCAGACTATGACATAACTCAGAGTGATTTTATTTTAGCTTTTATTAAATTATTTGTTTTTAGTTCCAACGAATAAAAAAATCATTAAAATGCTGTATTGTTATAACAAAGGATGCGGAAAGGAATTCAATGAAACTGACAATATCCAAGGTATTACAACAATCTCCCACCTGTTGAACTAGAAACAATTAAATCTTGATAATAACCAAGTGACGTGCTAAAGTAATCAAAATTAATCAAGTGCTTTCAACTAAACTGAATAGAATTATTGCTAAATACAATCAAATTAGAATTTTAAAATCTGGATAATATTTTGTTGTTTGGATTAATGTCAATTATACTCATTAATGTCAATTATATTCATTTGCTTGTGTTCAATAATAAATTATGTCAAAATCTCTGAGTATTGAAATTTCAAATTCTTTAATCTTTATGTTTTAGAATCTTGTCAACACCACCCAGGAGCACCAGTCTTTCATGACGCATATAAGGTAAGGATCACAAAATTATTTGCAGCTTATTGGTTTGGTAGAAGTTTAACAATTTCTAATAAAAGTAGATCTGTTCTTAGGTATGTATGAAATAAAATTAATTTTAATTGATCGTTTTGTAGGGATGGTCATGTTGCAAGAAAAGATCAACAGATTTCACAGAATTCTTAAACATTCCAGTAAGTGATTTGAATCGCTTCTAAATTGACCATAAAACATCATCAAATATTAAAATGTATTAAAATTAAAGAATTTTTATTGTTTTCAACTTAGTTTATATTTGGTTGAAGTAAAAATAGAGCAATATTGGTCAGACTCACTCCTCCAGAATCAAAAATGTCATCTGGTTATATACAATGTCATAATTATCTTATTCACTTATACCAAATTGCTAAATCCAACAGAGCACCTCGTTTTAAAAGTGAATGGATTTCTTTTCAAGTAATTTTATTTTTTGTTTTCAGGGCTGTTCCAAAGGCTTCCACAATCCAGAAAAACCGAAATTACCAGAAAAAAAAGTCGAACAGCCACCTGACGTCACTGAGGTATCATAGTTAAGAACTGTCTCCAAAATATTCTTGAGAATAAAGATTTAACATTGTTTTGATTTTTCCCCAACCCTGAGGTTTATTTACTATAGATGATGAGCCTATCACTTTTTCCCCTTCTTAAAGTGATGTAGATGATGTGTTCCAATATCCTTGTGTCTTATTAAAAGCTGCCATCCTTTTCGGCTAGGAAATGGTTTAAATCCACTTTTATTATCTACCGGTTAGGAAAGGAAAGTTTTGTAGTATTCTTTCTATTATTTACAGGTCATAACAGAAGATTTACCAAAATTAATGAGACAAAAGGACCCAAACACAGTATTAGAAAGACCCAGGTATTTAGAATGTTTTGAATTTACTTGAAAGCCTTTACATATGAAATTTTCTTTTTTTCGCAATATCTTTTGTAGTTCTTTAATAAGATTGCCATATTCCTTATTTTATGGGAGTAATTGATTTATGTATTAATATAAATTGCTTTAATTTTTTCAGTAAAGACACGCAATCAATCAAAATCAAATATACTGTTTCACAATCACTAAAAACAGCTTTAGCGAAACTCAAAGAGAAACTGAAGCAAAGTGGCGGAGAACAAGGTTAGAAACATAGTGTCTGTTAGGGACCCCCATGCCTAAAATGAAAAATTACCTCCCTGTTTCCTCCTCATCCCCCCCCCCCCCACCCTGGCTCTTAAATATTTTTTTGTGTATTTTTATCAAAACAAAAAAACTAAATTCTATTTGTTGTTATTCTATGATATCTCTCATTAAACTTTAAAAAGAAAATGAGAATATTTTAGTTTGGAATTAATCTCCCTCCCCTGAACTTATTTCTCTCCCCCAATGTATTTTTCAAAAAGCTAGAGTAGAACAGTATGAAAAGATATTTAACAGTAGATATCTTCTAAAAAACAATAAGTAAAGTCCAACTATTTGGTTTTGTGGCATCGGTTAAAGAAAGAGAAGCCTTTTCATTTAACACGAAGAATGTTACAGTTCTAAAACTTACAGTTACAGTTCTTTACTGACTTTTGACTTTTTTCAATTTCAGAAAATAATGATGATAGCATACGAGTTGGGGCACCTTGTAAACACAGTGGCTGTGAAATTGTAAGTATCATCTATTCTACCAACAAAGAAAGTGCACGTAAAATGGTTTTAGGAAAGGGTTGTTCTATCCTCCTGTGGAATTTCTCCAAAGTTTGAGTGAGAGCATACAAAAGTCATGTCATAAAGCAATCATTCAGAGTGACATTCATATATATTAAACCCTATCATTCTACATTTGGAGTAATCTATCCCAAATCTTTTCTCTTTTTCCAACATCTCGTTAATTTACTACTCTTTGTATAGAAATTTTTAGGAGAAGATAAACCACACGGTGAATGTAATTACCATCCAGGATATCCTGTTTTTCACGAAGGGTAAGTTTTATTATTCCTTCAGCTGTTGGTAAACTTTGTCCTTGATACATAGTCTTTGAATTGTCTTTAGTTCTATAAGAGCATACTGGAAACAGCACAAGACCAAACGATCTTCACTTTGGTAAGGCTAGCTTGTCATAACGTGATGAAATGTTCAATTTCTTTACAAAGCTAGACAATCATGATCAAATGTATCCATCATTTCCAGATATAAATTTTGGACATGCTGTAACAAACGGACGTCGGATTTCAATGAATTTTTGAAACAGGGTGGGTGCGAGATCGGTACACATGTTTGGATGAAACCAAGCGAAGTAAGTTCTTTTTGATCTTCCACTGATTGACTAAATTATGAGACACATTTGCAACTATGCGAGACTTCAAACTTCAAAAGATTTTCTTAATTCTAGCCTATAGCCCCAAACCTTGATTCGTTTTTATTAGGCTGCACATGTCACGCTTTCCTCATTTCTTATAGGGGATACATATCAGCTTAAAATGTTTCTGTTCTTCTAAAGTTGACCTGATTTTTAAGCCAACCTGAGGCTATTGTCTTTTCACAAAATGAGATGCACGCATGCGCAGCCTAACTTTTCAAATAACTTTTTTCTTTTTCTTAACATGTTGAAAATAGATTAAAAGTGACAAATATTTTATTGGAAATTTATAGCAAGAGCAATTTCTGTTTTTCTTATTTTCAGATAGCGGAAAAGAAGTCTGTATGTCGATACGATTGGCATCAAACATCGAAAAATGTCATCATCTCAATATTTGCAAAATGTTGCGATCCTGAAAAATGTTGTGTAGAAGTCAATGAAACTTCAGTAAGGATTTCTATAGCTTTCTAAGAAGTCGATCAGACTTCAGTAAGAGTTTCTTTACCTTTTTAAGAATCCATTCAAACTTCAGTAAGAATTTCGATAATGTTTTAAGGAGCCAATCAAACTTCAGTAAGGATTTCTATAATTTTTTAAGAAGCTAAGGACAATTGACTTTTGATCACTGAAAGTTTGTTTCGACTAACTACTTACTTTGGGCTAAGGTTTGTCGCCCCTGAAAAAACTTTCCAGTCTTGATTATGTTATAACTAGCATTTGTTATAAATGTTTCACAAACTCTTTCAGGTGAAAGTTTCAGTTGCATTCAATGGAGGTGTAAATGTTTTCGATTTGGAAGTAACACTAAATGGGGTAAAAATCGAGCATTTCCTTTTGACTTTTTTAAAAAGATCGAGCTGAGGCTCAATATGCTTATTTCCAGCCTCAAATTATGCTTAGGCATATGCTTATCAGAGTAAAATTGAAAGGTCCGTTGATTTTGTCTCCCATTTCATTTCCGTTGTTTTTTGTTAAATCTACCCTTTTTCCTTTCTTTGTTTTTTTTAAAGTAAAAAAAGACAAAACGATGGAGAGAAAAAAATTACGAGCTTTCTCAGCCTGGAGATATGCTATGCTTAATTTTTTGCCAATTTCAGCCTGAATGCTTAAGCGTTATGCTTATAAAAGAAATGAGTGTATTGACTACATTTTACTCTGTTTTATTTTTACCTCAGAATAATTAAAAAAAAGCCTCCTTCATATTTTGTAGGTGGTCGTACCTGAAGACAGCAGCGTCGAGTACCTGGGCACGAAAACCGAAATTAAATTACGAAAACGCGACCAGTTCAGTTGGCCCAAACTTGAGTTTGTTGCATCCACTTAACTGTTATTGTTAATTTTGTTTAGTTATTTACAATTTTTATATCTTAGATTATTCATTCATGAAGAAAATTTGATTTCAAAAGCCTTCTTCAACTTGATGCGAGCCTATTCGTTATTAGGGTACTGACAAATATTTTTCATTGAAAATGTAAGACTTTGTTCACTTATATCATGCTTATATTTGAAACGTTTTTTAATATTTCTGTTAATAAATTTTCTGTTTGCTCCAAATTCATTTGATTTCTTTTATTCCCGGCCGGCCAGGGAGGTTCCATTTTGTCCTGATCATTTTAACCAAGTAATTCTTTTTCAAGGAGTAAGTTGTCTCGTGTTCGATGTAAAGGTTCAAACTAAATGAAACAAAAATTAAAATACTAAATATACTTAACAAATCTTGACTGAAAAATTGAGAAAATTGACAAAGAAGTTTGAATGAAAATAGGTTAAAAATTAGGAATGTTAAATAATCTTACCAACTTGCCAGCATGTGAAAATGGAAATTTTAATTGTTTTGAATGCATATAATAAAATTGACATGTGATTAATGGGAGACTTTTTGCATTCAATGGAGCACGTGCCCCTTTTTCTGCTTTTGATTTCACAGTAGAAAGGAGCTTTTAAGGATCAAAACTGTTCAAATGGGACTGGGCCCTAAATTAAAGGTGCTATAAAAGACTGAGAAGACTATTTAACTTTTATCTTACAGTTGCTGGTTTTTCGTAAAGTTAGTCTGCCTTTTCACAATGTATGCAATCAGGCTAGCCGTAGGAAGATTTGCTGGACAAAATTTTTAAATTTTCTTAAATTTCCTACCCTGGCATTTGTCCAGACCCTTGAAAAATAAACTTCCCTAAAGGCCGCCATATCCGTAGGTCAGGGCATGTTGTTTAGATGTTTTCTTTGTTTGTAATTCTTACACCATCATGGAATAAAGTGTTGGGGTATCCGGCGTCATAATAAATGAAGGAGCCTGGGACGATTTAGTTATTTCAAAAAAGAAATACTTCTCGTTTACAATTTTATAAAAGGTAATTTATTTCCTAAAAATGATATAATGTTTAGTTAAAAAAAAGAAGAATAAAATCATGAAATGTAATTAAAAGGTAGTTAATAATAATTCACAAGAAACCCAAAGTCCAAATAAATAATTCAAAAAGTTAGGAAAAATCTAACATACTTATAAATTCATTTAACAATACACAAGTTGTAAAGACAAATCTCGACACCAAAAAAGCTTTTTAAATGTTGACTAAAAGCGTGGCTAAATATGCGGCTTGGCATTTTCCACCGCAGACCACAAAACATAAACTTAGCACATGAAACAAAGCGCTTAAAAAATGACATGAAGAGAACTAACTTAACAACACTAAATATTATTACATTGAAAAATCACGATAAACCAAAAAGTATTCACAATTATTCCAAAGAATGTTTATTATCAATCAATTAAATCAAATTTTAACAAAAAAATAAGAAATTTTCATTTTCAAAACACCAAAAGCAAAGGGCGGAAGATGAATCCAAAAAAGTTGAACTGCAGTCAACCTTTTTATATCACCACAACACCACCATAATTTTCAAAAATATTGACCATTAAAACAATACAGTATTTAAATAACTACAAAAGTTAATTAAACTAAACTCAAAAAATATTACTTTTAAAACAAATCGATACTTGCTAAAACTCTGCTGTAAAAATTGATTTCATCTCAGAGGTCACCAAGTTATCCAAGATCAGAAATGCTGAAAACAAATTGGCCAACAATGACGTCATACAGTGTGCAAATTCCAAAAGAGTTGAGCTGCAGTCAACTTTTTCTTCACTTGCACACTGTATCGCGTAATTTTCCAAAATCCATTTCCAGCATTTGAAAAACATGAATAGCACCTCGATGAAAACAACAAAAGTATAACAAAAATATGAATAACAAAAAGAACACAAATTCAGCCAAATTACATTCCATCAATAATTTGCTACCTATTTGGTACTCCTTGTGCATCTCTGTAGGAAAGCTTTTAATGTAGCCTGATTTTCATGTTAACGACACTTCCAGTTTACAGTGTAACTTCTATGATTCGACAAATTCAATCTTCTTGGCTGTGACATTTTTTAACATGCCAACATGTTGTTAGTAATGTCTACTTATGTTAGATTTTTATAAATCCCTCCTGTGGTAAAAATCCTTCACGACACCCTAAGCAAAATCCATTCTAATAAATATTAAACCAATAATCTCAACACATTTTGATCTAATTGTTGTTTCAAGGAAACCAAATAACTCTTGAAATCTTTATCATCCTCGTCTTGAATAGCTTTTTCTAGTAACTTCAACTGCTTGTTAAGCTCAGAAATATATTTTTCATTTTTCAGTTCTTTAGCACAGGAGTGAACAGAAACAACAAGCGCTTGGATGACTTTTTCTTTGGAATCATAATCGTCACTTCGAAGCATTGGAATAAGTAGATGACACCAACCAGCTTCTTGAAGGGATTTGAATAAAGGTGATCTAAATAAACAAAAAGTAAACAAAATGGTTTAAATGAAAAGAAATCATGGGAACTGATCTCCAAGTTAGCATTTTATATTCTTTCTTAATCATCAACAACATTTAATACTTTAGTGAGGCAATCCAACAAATCTTTTAAAATAAATAGCGGATCTTTTGCCAGGAAAAATCATTTCCAATAGCCTGAAGTTCTTTGTTAACAGTCCACTCGACTGAGCTTTTCCCCAGTGTGAATAAATAAATTCATAAATCTGCCAGACTATATCCCAATGTATATACTTTTTGATGAACACTTTTAATACACATTAAATCGTTACTTGTTAAAAACTATGGTAATATTTTTATGTAGTTCTGTAAATATTGGAGCAACAATGAAGGTAAACAAACTTACTCTTCGTCTGGTTCCATTTTTCCGGCTTGTATCAACTTCTGGATAATTTCATTTTGTTCGACAATCAAATCATACATCATTGTGACTGCTTTCACTTTTAATGCATTCGATTCTGAATCCTTGATAATACGAAGAACTGAACTCAACCCACCAAATTTAACGAATTCGTTTTGAACCTCGTGATTACCACGAATGACTGCTGACACAGCATAAAGACCTTTCTTTTGTGTCAGTTTTTCTTTTGATAAGTCCAACATTCGAATCAAAAATTTCAATCCACCATGCTTGAAAATTGCATCTTGTACTTCTTTATTGCTAAAAATCAAACAAGATCATCTTGACGTCAAATTCAATGAATGATGCTTTTCTAAAGCATGTGAAACTATTCATTTCATGCAAAAAAGATTTCCATCCTCTAATAAGGCGAGACAAATTTAATTTATAGTTCTACTGGCAAATCGTCAGTTTTAAATGGATCAGTCGATCGGTAAAATAAAAATATTTTTATTCATATTTCAGGGCCTGTAAAACACTTGAAATTATTTCCAACAATTATATATTTAGGTCGAAATGATAAATTTCTTCCTCTTTGATAAATGAGATATAAATTTCTTCCTCTTTGATAAATGAGATATAAATTTCTTCCTCTTTGATAAATGAGATATAAATTTCAAACACTTTCTCATGCTTGTCATTGTAAAGTTTTGGTTTTAATATGAAGTAAATTATCAGAATGAAATTTTTTTTATGGTAACAAGAAAAATTTGATAATTTTATTTTTCTGTTTTTAGCAAAAACAGGGTCTGTAGGGCTGTAGAACATCAAATTAAATTTGTCTCCCCTAAAAAAGTTTTGTAAATAAATTTTGTTAAGTAGAGGTGCCTGATAATTAGAAAACTAACTTATTGTCTCTTTTAAACGTCTTACAAAAGTACATAACTCGAGGCTTAAAAAATTACCTTTGAGCAGCACCACCAATAACATTAGCAGCTTTTTCTTGTAAAACTTCACTAGAATCATTCAACAAAAGAACAACTTCTTTCAAACCACCAATCTTATCCAAATCACGCCCATTATCAACTTGATGTACGTAATCTTCAAGTGTATCTAATATAACAGATTTTTCTTTCTCAGATGATTTTTCTGATTTGAGTTGGTCGACAAGTTCTTGCATTATTTGGACATCTGATTTAATATTCCATCCCATATTTTTTTCAAGGTCTTTCTTGATCTCATCCATTGTGCGAAACTTGTCGTGTTCCAATTTTGGCTCAGCTGAAAAATTATAAAATTATTAAAATTATAAAATTATTAAAATTATTAAAATTATTAAAATTATTCTAATGTATATTTACAACTATAAAAATTTAAATTTATTAGCTAAAATGAGGCCAAGAGTGAGTAAAATTCAATGCTAATCTTAACATTTTGTGTATATAGATATAGGGCTCTTTTCCCTGAATTCATCTTTGATTTTAAAACAGATTTCAAAAGTATAAATGGTTGGTTATGGATCAACCATTCACAAGTAGAATCATTACCAATTTTTGATGAGAATTTTTAACTTACTTTTTTCTTCACCAAGACTTTCTTGCAACATATCTTTTGCATCATCAGACCAAGTGACATGTTCAATATCTTTAGTACCAATTTTATCTTTAAAATCATGAAGAACTTGTTTCAAGTGCGATTTCTTGTAATGTATCTTTTCGTTAGTAAACGTATCATCTGGAAGCTCGTCAGCCAGAATTATTTTAGGACCTTTCTTTTCCTTAGTTAGCTCTTCAGTGTCTTTCTTAACTGATTCCCTATCATGAAATTGTTCTCCATTTTTCATAGATTTCTGTTCAATAGATTCGTCCATCAATTTAGCTTCTTTAATACCGGTTTGAAAGTTCATTCTAACGTGTAGGCCAGCAGGTATGGCCTGGTCCTTTTTTATAACTTGCCACTCATGTGTTGGTATGAACTGTTCTGTATTGATACCATCCTCGATCGGCATGTCATCGGGAACACCATTGATAACACCTTCACTATTGTCTGATACAACGATGTCATTCTCCCCATAAGAAACTAAAGTTAAAAGAACAAAAAATCAGATAAATAAAAAAATAAGTATATAATATATTATATATAATCTTTAAAGTGCATTAAAATCTTGAGTGGACTGAAGTTTTGCAAACTTTCCCTGAAAAATCTGTGGCTTGTGATCTATGGCAGAGTGACAAATTAGACCCAAGGAATTCAAAGAAAAAAGAACACATGATTTGAGCAAACTGTATGTGACTGCAGAGTTACAATAATGTTTCTTCAAGAGCTGTCAAAAATTATTTTTGATGGCCGCAGATTTTTAGAAGAACAGAAGTGAGTGAAGAGTTTTTAGTGAAAATTAACCCCTTGTTGATGGTATGAAAGAAAACATAGACATAAAACTCACAATGGTGAAATGTAACAGCTGCAATCAAGGTCCAAATAATACACCAATACATCGTTAAGTACTGCATCCTAAAACAATATTTTTGTTATATATATCTATAAAAAGAAAGACAGTGTTATTAAAAATCTGTAAAAATTTCCGGAATTCCTTGTTCTCCTGTTTACTAAAGAATTGAAAACAATTTAACATAATTTATATAAAAGAAAAACTAAACCAAAAGTATTTGCATTTACAAGCTTTTAAAAATAAAGGTCACTAGTGAAAAATATATTGGCAAAATCAGCCCTATGAAAAAAGATATATGTCAGATACTGTCAGACAGATACTGGAGAAGAAAAATGTAGTTTTTAAAATAGTTGCAGTTTTTAGCCAGTTTAACAGGCTTAGGGTCGACGCTATTTATTGAAGTTTTCCTTAAAAAGTGAATATTCTTCACTTCAGATTTAAAAAGCTTTAAGTCCATTTTTGTTGTTTTGAGAAAATCGACTTTATATAAAGATTTGAAATAAAAGCCCTAAGTCCAAAAAGTAATCACTGATTTGTGCTTTTTGCTTTGATTTAAAATTTTCACTGTAGCCTAGAATCATGTTTCTCCACTACTCTGTAAAACGGCTTTTCAGGGGGTAAAGTTATGGCTGAAAAACCAAATTTAACATAAAAACCTGTACTTTTTTGCTCATAACTTTCCATAAAAAGGTTCCCACATCAAGCAATTGTAAAGGAACCTTCTTCTACCTTTCCTATCTTTCAGAAAAAGGAATTAATTCATAGGAAGATCCTTTTGTTTTCTTAAATGTGCCCTGTAAAATTTGCAATTTTTGTTGCTCAAGAAGTGTTGTTTATCACAAATTTTTGTCTTTTAAAATCAAAGATTAAAGTAAGAACTAATACTTTAGTTTTGATTTTGATTTTTTTAGGGTTTGTTCTTCAAATATAATGGGTTACAGAACTTTTCACAGAAGTTGAAAAGGTTCATTACCGTAAATTGCCCTATCTCCGTTACCCCCTCCCTAATTCCGTCACCCCTATTTAAAAACAACATTTCTCTTTTTTGATGAGTTTTTTATTACATGTGGAAAGATAAAAGGTTAAAGTTTTAGATTTAACTGTCAAAGAGGCTCAATTGATATTTTCTGCCAATTTATAAGGGGGGACGAAATTAGGGAGGGGGTGACGGAGATAGGGCAAGTTACGGTATTCTTTGAGATATGATCAAAAGTTTAGACATTGCTATTTTTTGTTTACTTTTTTACTCATTTCCAAACCTAACACCTGAGTGGTAGAGCGGTCATCAACCTTACGTATGGGAGATCAACTTTGCCCGGGTTAACCCATGCCATGTGTAGGGAATTGGGAAGTCAGCCCAAGGTTGCTAACGGGGCACTAACTAAAGAGTATCTATAGTTGCAAAAAATAGGGCTGGAAAAGCCTCCTCTGCAACACCCAAACCAAATTCTTTGCCACAGAAAGTCATGTGATATATTATTCAACCGATAAGATTTAATTATTTCAAGGGGAAAACAAGCATCATCCTGCCCTGGCCCCTGAGGCAGGGGCAGAAAAATTGTTTCCATGCACTCCAGGGGCACCAGTTTTCAGAGGATGGCAGAGCTGCACTTGAGATTATTTTCAACCAAATCCAATCCTGCACCTAAAGAAAAATTTTACTGGCAAAAAAATAAAAACCGCTTTGAAAATGAAAAAGATTGTTAGAATTCTTTTCTTTTCATTTTCTAGGAGCAAATCTGCCATACATACTCTGAAAACTGGCAGGGGCAGAGCTGCCTGTTGTTTGATAAAACAAGAGAATTTTAATAAAATGTACTCAATGCGTCCACAGATATAAAGAATAACAAATAAAGTACTACTTTGTACTTTAGTAGTCTTCCTTCGAAAGTTCCTCCATTCAATCCACTACTCCGATTACCATTTTTAAATGACATCGATGACGTTATTTGAAATTCAAAATCGACAAAACAACAACACTAGTTTTTCTCTGAGTGGCTAAAAATTGCATCATACACTTTTCCTTGCTTTCTAAAATACTCAAAAATACTCAACGATAGCTGGTTGGTTATCAATTTCTTTTATTCTAAACACATTTTTTCCAACCTGGGAAATGAAAAAAGCTTTCAAAATGGAAAATTCTAGAACGAAAACGAGAGCGAGAGCGCGCGCGCAATTTTCCCGCCAATTTATTCGGCATTATTGTGTTTTTCCGTGCAAAGCATTGTCATTATAAACACAATGTTGAAAGTGAGCACTGTTCGGATTGTTTCCCTAACATATTTAATTTAGTACTAAACAAAATTGGTTTCGTATATTTGCTTCATACACACGGCATTCTCAGTCACAAACTCCCGACTTGTTTATGCTTTTCTTCACAATTTCGTTTTCCAATGAGCACGAACACACGATGACACATAAATGATCGATAAAATTATTTTACACGTTACAGCTGTATCAACATCTTCTTCTTTTCGATATTGTTAAAAGAATAAAAACTTTCGAAGAAATTCGACAATATTTTTGAAGAAAAAAAAATCGTGGAAAGTTGCTACCCAGCTGAGCAAATCTTTAAAGACAATTTTTGTTGAAAGTGTTCGAGAATTTTCCTCGTCTCGCTAAAAATAAGAAACGATTGAAACAGAACAGAGAAATAGTTTTCCGAACTGTAACACCTAAAGACCTAAAGACATATCACTGAACCAACCAACCATGTATCGTACTGCACTGATCTATGTTTCGATGCTCTGAGAACGAAATATAACTTTAATAGTCTTAAATTTGTTTCACCTCCTCTTTTTCAAGAACAAAGCTCGTGTCGAATTAAACAGCCATGTGGCTTGTGTGTTTTGTGGTATTTATCAAGAGGACAACAATTATTTAATTGAACGATTATCGATTATATTTGCACTTCTCATTATTATCTATTTGGAAGATGCAAATATTTTAATAATAATATAAAATTTTCATGAAACCAGCCTCGTTGTGAAAACGTGTGTGAAAATTTCTTTTCATCAAACAAACAAGGAAAAGTATTGATCAAACAGGATCTACTTTCTTTGACTTTCCTAGTTCGTTTGGAAAAGATTAGATCATCGAGGCAGTGAACATGAATCCATGTTGGAAACGAATTTGCCTGAAATGTTAAAAGTAGAATTGGCGACCGCTATCAAAAGCAATTCGTGAGGTGAATATTTGCTCATCCCACTTTTCTACATAGTTTCTCGAAAGAACGATGAGAGAAATAGACCAACGCTCCAAATGTCAAAATGAAAACAATGCTTCTTCTTATATGTCTTAAATACGCTGCCTTCATAACATCGAATGATTTGCAGCAGAAAGAAAAGCGCAATAACTTATACCTGCACTAATTGTTTTGGTTCAATAGCTTTTTGACCGCCACTTACGCTTCGTTTTTTGTCATTAATTAATTTAATGAGTTTTCCATCGACCAATTGATTAACTACAGTATTATTAAACTATAAAAATCAAAATGTATTTTTTTGTTCACTTTTGTCGGTATCTTCTCTTATGTCGATGCATAAATAGTATCATTCTGTAGCTTCCGGCTTTTTATCTTTGGCAATCCATAATCAATCACAACAAGCATCCCTTCAGTAAATCTTTCCAACAAAAATGTTGTTGGAAAGAAAAAGCTTTTCCAATATCCTCTTTAAAACTCAAAATATCATCTTTGCTGACGGGAAACTTAATAGCGTTTAACACAGTTGTGATAATGGGCTACATGTAACTCCTGTAACTTAACCACGTAGATAGGTAATAGATTATTTTGATATCTCCACTCGATTTTACGTCTCATCCTTTATTCCCCTGGTGGTAAAAGATAAAACCTGAATAAAATTTCCACCGGGTGACTGAGCCAATTGTCTGTACCAGACCACCATTAACGCAGACTCGTTTTGGTTTTTGTCAGTTTCCGGGTGGGAACAGTAACGAACCACATAGTCCTAAGACAGGGGTGTATTTCAGTGTCCAAAGATTTGATTCAGGCATTTAATTTCTCTTCTTGTCAGCTCTTCGTTTCCACTAAACTTTGAGAAACAGACCAATTAAGCTTAAGAAGGTTAACAGCATCAAGAACGAGCTTTAGAGCGTCTTAAATTGCCTCGTAAATCAATACCCTTTTAACTAAACGCGATTCCACTACGATAATTCATGATGCAATTTTGGCAAACAGTATCAAGATAATACTACCAACAACACTGTAAACGATTCAAATCTATCACGAAAGATCTTAAATCACAATACAACAGAATTTAAAATCATTTAGCCATCCTTCTTCCTGATTGTGGAACCACCTCCTTACATGGTTATTATGCCAAACCATAAAAATAGTTTTACTTAAAAGTAAATGCGTCGACCAAAGGAAAGTTAAGTGGTATAACCGGATGTCGCTCTTTCCGGACATTAAAATATTCCCTAATGGGATTTCTTTAATTGATGAGTCAATTTGACAAATAAATTCCGCCAAATTTGATGTATACTCAAAAGTAAAAATTATAAAATTTATTGTTTGCGACTAGTTTTACTTGCGATTCTTTTGAATGGTATGTTAAAGTATATAGCTTAAATGCCATGGTGCCATTGCTTTATTGCTTTTCTTTACCTTGAAAAATCATTTATGTTTCTATGAAGTTATTTTTCCTTTCATGAATCTGATAAATAATAATCTCAAAGAATGCAAGGGAGGGGGAGGGGCACTCTTAAGCTTCATTTATTTCGAGTTTAAGTTTAAGTTTAAGCTAGGAGATTTTCCGAAAGAGTTTGATTTTCACCTATTGCTCTTTGATATAAAACAGGTTGCGAATAACCGCAACAAACAGCTAAAACCGTTAATTTGAGAGGCTTAGTGTCGGTGTCGGCCGCACAGCGAAGGAGACTACTGGGTGGATTTAGAATGAGGCGGAGCACCACACCTGCCGTCAGCTCCCAGTATCCAGAATTCAGTTTGCCGGTTTAGTACTACTCATTCGTCGAGTGAACGGTGACCGGATTGAACCTGCAACCTTACTTTCCTTTGATATACCTTTTCGCCCCATGGTCAAACGGTGGTTAGAAAAGAAATTGTTCCACACTCGTTTGCTCTTATTTTCCACAACACAAGCTCACAAGAAGCATACAAACAAGTAGTTCAAATGACAAGATCATATATCGGCGAATTTCAAATTCAAAAACAAAACCATCAAAATAAATTTGAAATCGATTTCCAAACACAGACACATTCATTCATTCATTACTGAGCGAAGATCAAATGTCAAACCACTATAAAAACCTACGTGAAAAAAAGAAGTTTGTTGTCAAGCTTTAGTTCATCTTTTGTGGTCTAACAGGAATGAGTTTCGGAAACCATTAATCCTCAATGATCGCTCTGACGTATTATTTTTCTTTCTAAGTTATGTCTATAAGTTGACTAAGCGCCCCACCAGCGCTTTAAGGGCGTTTTTAAAAAGAATTTTTCTAAATTGGGCGTGAAGATTCCAACTTGTTTTACATTAGTAATGACACCCCTATATCCCCTATAGCGTCGAAACAAAGGTAGAAAATCATATTCGTTGGCAAATGTAACACCAGTAATAAAAAGCTTCGATATCCCAACTGAATCTCTATCAATTTTTCGAACACTTTTTTGACCACTTGGTCACTGAGGTAGGTGTGTGCAGGAATATGTAATAGCGAAGCTGCATGATGAACGAGAATTCCTTAGAGAACTGCTTCCTTTGTCTTTTCTATTGTTAATTATTCATAATAGAAACCTATCTCTGTACCCTTGAGTGTTCTGATTTTGTAAGAAAAATAAATCAGGAAAAGTCTTCATACAGTACCCCAGCACAGCCCTTGCTAATGTTCCCACTTTTCATCAAATAAATATGCGTATAAGATAGTCAAGGGTTTCCTTGTAAATAAGATTTATTTTTTGTCAGCATGTGTCCTGAATTTGACAAACTTTTCATGATTTGCTTTAAAAGTTTCGGATGTAAATATTTTGACAAATATTGTTCCAATTGACTTGAAATCTTTTCCATAACCAGTCGGTATGACTCGC
>JAUJPO010048151.1:0-15935 GCA_032270745.1 Tiaropsis multicirrata
AAATGTCGACGAATTACCTGGCACTCCCCTGACGGTGTAACAAAGAAAGTTTATGACTTTATACTGTCTTGTAGTTGTCCAGGACGATTTGTTTCAAACTGCCAGGTCTACAACTCGTTCGACTTTGACAGTAACCATAGACTTGTCATAGCAAATATCCAGACCCCAGAGATAAAGTCTCGCGCTTTGTAAAAAGAAATGTCAAGAAGAAATGCTAAGAAGAAATTATCTAAACTTGATTTATCGACACTTAAAAATGAGGAGACATATAAAAGCTTCCTGACATATGCTTGTGATTCGTTAATTGGCATTGATTTGAACAGTGACAACACAATCTTAAGTGAAAAATTCATTACGTCGATAAAAAGTGCAGCCGAGCAAACCATATCTAAAATTGTTACATCCAAACTTCACCAGCCATAGCATGATGACCAAAAACTCAAGGAAATGTACGATACAAAAGATGAATCGATAACGAGAAATGGTGACCCTAAACTAATTTCTGCCTTACGAAACAAGATCAGAAAAAGATCCAGATACCTGAAAAATGAGTATTATAAAAACGCCAATAATTTGAAAATCAAGGATCTGGAGAATGCCAACAAACTGAAAATAAAACCAGGCAAAAGTCCAAACACTTCAAAATGAAATTGAAACGTTGAAAATAGAGGAAAACCAGGGGGCTTTAGCCAGCGATGATGGAGATAAAGAGCAACCACGAGTCTTCACAAAAATAGAATCCTATGAGAATTGGTATAAGAACATTAGTTTGCTGTTGGTGAACAAAAAAACAAGTGAATATTTCAAGCGGTAACATCGAGTATTTGTTTATCAAGAAAGAGTTTGGTCGCCCTTTTGATACATTATATTCTTGGTCAAAAAACCTACTCGAAAAGACTTATAAAGAAAATGACTGTGACATTCTTGTTGATGGTTTGAGTAAAAAACAAATGAACGATGCAAAGCGTATTATACTTCTCCAACCAAAACAATCTGATAAACACAAGAGGTTTGATGAGCAATATGACATACCTAAACATTTTTACTTTGGTGATAAAAATTCTGCAATCGTTTTAATAGTTTTAAACGAAGTTTGATCACGTATTTTTATTAATTTTATTTCCGTTTTATTTCTTGGTGTCAACAGCTTTCATTTTCATTAAACATTTAACAATTCTTGGGTGTCTCAACTTCAACTAATCAAGAGTCGACGTTTTTCTCAATCGGGAATAAACAAAATACTCAAAATAACACTAAGCCAGCATACTAAAATAATAACCCGATAATCCGAAAACGGGGAAAAGCAAACAAACCGTTTTTCAATCCTTGTTTCCATTCTCCTTCAAACCGAAAGAAGCTGTTGTCATAATTATACGTCCCATAACCTGAAGAAGAAAAACAAAAGATAATTGAACAGAGGTTCAGACACTGCACAAGAAAGTAACGGAAATCATGTCTTAAATTACTTCTTCGAGCTTTTTTACATTAAAAAAATAAGACCTACAAACCTTGTCTCGCTGCCCCGCTGATGGAAGTTCTATGTCAGTAGGAATAAAATATAAGATTTTAGCAATGAGAGAATTTCTAAACTTAGTGAGTCAAATTTCCCAGTGGAGACGATTTTTGGGCATACTTTTCATTTGGTAGACACCTTTGGTATCATACGTATTTAATTTTTATTTATTATTTAAGCTAATTTTGCACTAACTTTGATTTAAGTGGTGTAGATTTTTAAAAACGTTATTTACCATCTCTGAGATTGTGTTTTATTTCACCTACAAAACCACTTTGCACTTCAACTGTTTGACATCCAGTGAACTTTTGACGTTCTGAAGATGAAGAGGCATGAATTGTTGTGCAGGACATGACTTGATGTGTAATTTCTTTATTGCTGTCTATTTCATATTTTCTTTATTTTGTATTTAGTTGTTTACTGAAAATAAAAAGAATGGGTTACATTATAATATGCACGAATAAGTATTTCATGGACTGGACAATTTTCTATACGTTTTTCTCAACAAAAAAATAAAGAAAAGTTTTGACCAAAAGAAATTATTTAAAAAACAGAACAATTTGTTTTAAACAACTATTACAAAAAACTAGAAAAGAAAAATAATTTCAAATGATAGACTCCCAATTACAAAAATGAATCTTTAAATTAAACTAGATTTTTAAGAACTAATGAATCAAATGCAAGAAAAATAATTAGCTCGTGTATAATAAACACATGATTTTGTCCTCCTAGTAAAGAACTTTAAGATTCTTATGTTAATTTACGACCCTCCACATCCACCTTGAATAATCGAAGCATTTCACAGCCACAAAGTAAAGGGCTTTTGTAATTAAAGAAGATGGTACGGTTTTTGGAAACAAATAATTTTCATCATATTTTATTTTCGAATATCATCGTCTACACGACTAAACAAATCTCCAAAATTAAATGACTTAGGAAAATGATCTCGAACACTAACCTCGAACTTTCACTATCTCAAACTTTCACATCTCGGAATTTTTGGTTGGTCCCTTGGAAGTTCGAGATATTCAGAAAAAAAACAGCTTAGATAACTTGTAAAGAATCTTCGATTTTCTTAAACACTAATTTTGAGTTAGGCAATTATTGATCATATAAACAGAGATATAGTAAAGTTTCAATTGACTATAAAAAATATCGCAAATGTTAAATCGGAAACAATTTTCATTTTGAGACAAATTCTAATAGAAATATCGGACAGGAGGAGCAGGAAGGTCTTCTTCAGCATCCATAACATCCGATTGAAAACCAATGATCAAATCTGTATATTCCACCCCTGCTTTCGGTTTCAATAGCTTCTTCATTCTGTAAAATTGAACATGAAGTGTAATTAGCAGAATAGACATTTAACATTGAAATAATATTGCATTGACTCCTAAAAATGACATCAATTAAGAATTGTAATTTTGAGAATTATAACAGCCTCTAATCCAGCAGAGAAGTTTCATCCAAGCAAGTGATGTTATGTTAGAAGCTCGACTTTATATTTAAAAACTTCCAACCACCAATGGATTAATTTCGATTTCGAGGATCTCATTGACGGACATTCTTTGTAGGTAGAAAAACCTTATCCAAGTACGATGGCCCTGAAATGTCACTGTTTCATCACAAAGTTTTAGTGTTTCATCACAAAGTTTCAGTGTTTCATCACAAAATTCCAGTGTTTCATCATAACATTTCAGTGTTTCATCACGAAAATTCGCAGTGTTTCATTCCCAAAAAATTTATAATGAAATTTTAGAAAAAATGTTTTTCAGAGAATCAGCCACGTTGGCGATGGCAGAGCCACAGACCAATATACCAGCCATCCTGTCTTCTTTCTTGTTTGAAAAAAGGAGCTCAAATGCTGGAAATAGGAAAAGTAGGGCCCGCATTCATGCGTTTCTTTTTCTCCAGAATCCACGCAAATTGATTTTCTTGAAATCGTTGAAACTTTTACAAAACTTCGTCAAGCTTGCTTATCGGACTAGCCTATGGTAATCCACCGCATCGAGAGCATGGGCTGCAGAAACCTGTCAGTTGTCGTGACTTTTGTACTATGATATAACTTTACTAAAAAGGTCGTAAAAAATGAACTGCTAACACTCAAAAATGTTGGGATGAAACACTTCGAAATTTTGTGATGAAACACTGAAATGTTGTGATGAAACACTGAAATGTTGTGATGAAACACTAAAATTTGTGACGAAACAGTGACATCTGAGGGCCATCGTATCCAAGGCAATGAAGAAACGTCATGTGAAAAATTCGACTTTCCATTTAAAAATTTCCAACCATGGGAATATACTTTAGTCGATAAGCGGGTCAATTTTGAAGATCTGATATATTTTGGTCTACTGCAAGTCCCTGGGTTGATGTTAACTTACAATTCTTTTGGTCTTTTCATATGACCAGGCATAATGGGCATGTATATCATTTTGACTCCTTCACATACCATGCTTATCGTCAAATTGTGTGTGGTCTGTCAATCAGAAACATAAAAAAATAATGGTCTTTTTATTCGAATGTAAAATTCCAGCTGGACCAGCAGCCAAAGTTAAACTTTGATCAATAAATAAAGAGTTTTAGCTCTAAGAACTATACAATTTTCACATAATTATTTCCCATTGAGAAACTCGCTTAACAATACCTATTTTTGCCCCAGTGAACAAAAAGTAGTGGTTTCCTCATCCAGATTGAAAACAATAAAAGTGGAAGGAAGGTTGGGATCTTTACTCCAACAAAGTCCTGGTGTCCTCTGGGGCACAGAGATAAGGGATATTCCCAAGCTCACCCTATCTATTGATTCAACATTAAGGGATCGAAAGTAACAAAAGTGATAAAAAGAAAATACATATGATACCTGAAAATGATTTATAAAGTCTTGTAATTTGTAATTAGGGTTGCCCTTGACAACCCATCGATCCCACATTGTGAATTCCAAACCATCTCTAAACAATAAGAAGAGAAGAATTAAATGGGTGCTTGTTCCATAGCATATCATTTGGATTGTAGATCGTTGAGATTAATTTGATCAGGTGCCCAATTTCAAGTCCATTGGATTCTTGATTGGGGACAAATGCACTTTAAAACTGTATTCTTATCAAAGAATTGAAACCTAATTCAGTGTTCATCATGATGCAATAATTTTAAAAATGGGTGATTGTCCCTTATCACGTCATTTGGATCGTTGATCGTTGAGATTTGATTAGGTGTCCAGTTTCAAGTCCATTTGATTATTGATTGGTGAGAAAGTCTGAGTCAAAAATGACTTTTTAAAACTTTATTTTATCAAAGAAATGAAACTTAATTCATTGTTTGCAATAATTTTAAAAATGGGTGATTTTCCCTTATCATAGATGTCCCTTATGAGATCGATAGATCATTTGGGTGACATCATCTAGCATTATGTTTCGGTCTTTTAAATAATGGCTTTATATCAACTTCGTATAATTTATGATGATTACTGGAGCTACATTTACTACTTTATGATTCTTTTACTTTATGTGTACTCCATGAAACTTAATTGCATTTTGTTATAATAATAAACATGCCGTTCTTTAGTACGAAAGTCTCTAAAAATTGCTTGAATAAAAAAGTTTTGTCTTGATGCTTTGTTTTCCAAACTCATCTAAGAGACTTTACTACGGAAAGCTTCAATGGGCTCAATTTGGCAGCTCCATAACCTCCAAAGTATGAATCATATAACAAGGCTGTTCCACTTAACAACGCGAATTAGGCTTTATCAGAAATAGTTCATACCCCTGATTGCTGAAGAATTCAGACATGTCCAGAGGTCACTATGGTGAAAAATCTAGAGGGGTCCATACAAATCAAGAGAAAATACAGGGGATATGCATGAAAATACAATATCCAGGGGACATGGATGCTAAAAATCATATATCCTCAACATGCAAATCCAGGGGGGGGGGGGGTTGAAAATCCAGGGGGTCTAAGAATTTTGATACGAAATCCAGGGATGTAATTTTTGAGAAAATATTTCTTTATTCTCATACTTGATTTTAGTTTTAGGAGGAGCACCAGGTTCAGATAACACCATCATTGGCAACGCCAGATTCAAGAAACAGTTTTTGAGATTCTCCAAGGGACTTCCAGCAATGACTTTCAGTAATTCCAAAGAAGCCTGAAATAATTAGAGATTTGAATAAACATTTAGTAAGTAAGAAAATACACCCCTGTCTCTGGGGAATTTTTTTGCCAGTGGGGATAAACAAAGAGACATAAAATCCAACGGGGCTATTAAAAGCAGATTTTTTTTCACTGAGGATACGAAATTCTATTGTTCTTTGTTCGAAATATTGGTGGGGATGAGACATTTAAGTCGATCAAAGTTTAGTGGGGATGAAAGATTTTTAATTTTTTCAATGGGGATGGGCTTATTTCCAGTGGGGACGAATTTCTATGCTATTTTTCTACCGAGGACGATTTTTGGGCCTGTAATTCCAGTGGGTAGGGGGTCCCCGGGTGTGTGAAACAGGGTTGTGAAAATGAAAGAACTAACGAGCTGTCTCCTTGTTCTAAAATTGAAGAGATAAATGATTTCTGGTCTGGAAGGGGTTTTATGCATTTCAGCCTCCCTCAAATTTCCTTGAAGATGAGACTACCATTTTGAAAGCAAAGCAAGTATAAAAGGAGAAATAATCTTCGAACGATCGAAGATGCAATTAGACTTCGACATGACATTGACGCTATGGAAAGGTGGTCAAATGACTGGCTTTTGATATTTCGTCCAGATAAATGTATTATCACTAGAAATTCTTTGGAATACAAACACATTCATATAACATAGGTGGATCTGTCTTAGAACATCTTGGAGTAGTTATTGACACAGTGAATTAACTTTCAAGGAGCATATTTTTAGTAAAGTCAAGAGAAAGGTAACTCAATCGTTGGACTAATTGAAGAAAATATCTTCAAACGAAAACGTTTTAAGCTGCATTCTTCCAAGAAAAATCATTCTCTCACCAGACCAGCAATAGCAGCAGTAGTAGTGGCGATGGCAGGAATTATTCGCCCAGCAATTCGTTTCGTTTTGTAACGATCAGCCGTCGGTATTTTGTACATGCTCGCTCGTAGATTCTTTAAAGAAAAAGGAAAACAAAATTTACATGTTACTCTTTCTATCTACTTATACGGTATTACTATTTGCTAATTGCTCAAAAGAATCTGTTGTTATTCCAGATTTTATCAAGTAAATATTTTACTGATGCTAGCGGATCAACAATCAACGCCTAAATACCGGGCGTGGCGAAAAAACGCCCCTATTTTTCAAATTTTGACGTACGCTTTTGTAAACGTTAAAACTATCTCAAATTTTGCAGAAGTTTAGTCTAATTCTGACTGCCTCTCAAAGTTTCTGATTCTTTCACTGAAAAAAAGAAGAAGTTGTGTCATTTATTTCGGAGTTATCAATTTTATCAATGTTCACAGAGAAGTTAAACTGACGTCAAAAAGACACAATCGAGTAACTTATTTGACAATAAGCAGCTCAAAACAAGCAAGTATTACAAGCCAGTAGTATAAGAATCGTGAAAAAGAAATGAAAAGGTACAAGACTATCCTGCATTATTATTGAGGATCTTTTTGCCTTCATTTATACGGCTCGAAAGAGATGCTTAATATCTTCCACGGCCTTCCAGAGGGAATACGGCTATTAGTATACAGCGATTTGAAACTTTCAAGGGAGAGGAAAAAATAGATTTTAAAAACTTCTGTTAGCTGAGGTGAGCTAAAATAATAAAATGTTAAACTACACTCACGGAAGCAGAGGTTATGAAATCAATATGGCCATTCGCGTCATCATCTTTTTCAAAATGTTCGACATCCAAGTGACCAGCTATCAAAACAAAAATTGAAATATCACGTAAAATATTCCATCAATTCTATTGGACAGTGTTGTCCCAGAAAGTACATGTGGGATGGAGGATATAACATTTTTCATAATTTGCCACCGTTTAAGATATGTCATTCTTTGCCACCGCATGACGTCACAATTTGGGGAAAACAGAACACTTACTATTATGTGTAATCAGTAAATTTTTAGTGAGTTAAAAACCATAGTGTTTGTTTTCCCCTCGAAATGATTAAATCTGATTGGTTGAAAAGTATATCACATGACTTTCTGTGGCGAAGAATTCAATCTTAATAAAATCTTCGTTTTTTATCCCTCTAAATGCTATTAATCAATATCGATGGAAGCTGAAATCGGAATATTTCACATTTCACATTGAAATGTAAATATTTTATTTGAACAAGAACCCATTCGCGAGACGTCTAATTCGCGAAAGTTTATTCCCACGAAATCTAAAAATTTCGCGAATTTCTTGACACACAAAAGTTTCTTTCCGCGAAAGTTTCTTCTTTCAAAGTTTGACAAAGAATAACACCATCAAACCTTGCAGATTGGAGGTAGACATTAAGAAATTTGTCAATCTAGAAATTTTATCTTCGTCAGTAGTTTGTTGCGGAGATTCTTCACTATCCTTTGATTCGTCCGTCTCAATTTTCTGTAGAATATAAAAGTAAAAAATATATAATAGTGATCAATCGGTGTTGCGGTAGTTGCAAAGGCTCGTCATATACTGTAATAATTTCTGCAGTGATCGATCGGAGTAAGGCTGCTTCTTAATCATACCTTACCTCAAAATCTACTTTCTGTATTACATACGGATCAAGAAGTACAGTAAGATGATGTTATCGATTCAGAAATATATATTCGTTTTGTTGTGTGCTTTTAGTATTGGCTCACAAATTTACGCACCTTATTTTTGGGAGCAAATTCCGGTACTTTGGTGTTCTGCAAAATACTCAAAACTCGGTCAGGCTTCAAGTCATCTTCAGTGACTTTAATACCATGGATGTTGGCTGTCAAACGAGCACAACTTAAAATGAATGTCATGTGTTCCGAATCGCTGGCGTTGAATTCAATGGGATTTGGTGGACGCTTCGGAGATTGCCAGAACAATGCTAGAATGAAAGTAGCAAATACATTGATTCTTCAATTTTGTATTTCTCGAATATTATCCATAGTGTCCTAGCCCACTTTTGATTACCTCACTCCCCGAAAGAAAAATGTCCTGCTAAAATGAATAAAGCAATTCTTCAATGAATCGACAGTTTATTTATTTCATTCATGTATTACCCAGTGTCCTAGTTGCCTAGGTTGCCCCCTTGAAAAGTCGAAGAAAATAATCGTCCCCCCATTTTGATTTTTCTCCCTAAAGGTCCTGCCCTTTTTTTAATGCCATGTGTCCACAAACTTCACAAATATCCATAGTGTCCGAGTAGGCAAAACCCCTTTTTGATTACCCCCCCCCCTCTCCTAAGTTTTACTTTTATAAATGCTCCATCCAAGATTTCACATTTATGGAATCTTTTAATAATCGATTGCGTTCTATTAATATAACCATGGCGAGGAGGAGTTTGATAAAGTCTAATTCTTTTTTAGTGGACTTTTGATGAAATTCACCCATAGCTAACCATATCAAATGGTGCATGTTGGAAGAAATCATTGATAAACGGAAAATATCAAGCAAATACAAAAAAAACCCAAAAAAACAAGAAGCTTAAAGTATATGGTGAGAAACAAAAATAAATCAAGATTCAGAGAGATGTGAATTTTCCTTACACCCGTCAGCCATTATGGTATCCAGTGGAAACGCGTGTAACAAAAAGAGTGCCATGTGTTTGAAATATTTTTCGAATTTGATTCTTGCTGACGAGACACATTGTGACCAATCAGATGGCTTCTTTTGCAACAGGGAAATGCTGTCCACAAAACCGTCTGGGATAGAAGATGAGAAATCCTAAAAAATAATATAAAGTGTGAATTTACTTTACGTAAAATTAATTTGTCTTATATCAAGCATACGTTTTCTATGAATTGAATACACGGGTTTCATAACAATAAAGTTCCATCAAGCCAATCACGCTTTTACTCGAAGCTTTTATGTGTTACACGATATTTCAATGTGACGGCCTTTCTACCTTAGTTAAATCTAGTCTGATTTGCAGACCCATACTAAAACCGTTGTACGTATTATATAAGAAGCACGTTTCGTTAGAGGATGCGAGAGCAGCCTTAGTTAAATTATTACAAAAGCCTAGTAGAACTATTCACATGGAAAATTATGTAATCACGTTTTAACGTTTGTCTTTTCATTTTGAAACCCTTGTATTGTTGAATTGATAAGATGGCCATCCTCCTTCAGGGTTAGCTTGAGGTTTAAAATCAACAAAAAAAAATGACAATTCAAAACAACCTGTTTGAATTTGTCAGGTGTGCCATGGGTTTCCCAGAATTTGTTGTACGTCGTTGGTTTCAAGTTGAACAACTTCTCAAACTAAAAATGAAGATGAAACTGTTGGATAATTATGTAATAACAACAACTACTTTCGTTTGCAAATCAAGAAAAAAATATTTCAATGCATCTAACCAAATATACCGTTAAAAGAATAGGAAATTCAATCATAGTGTAATTCTAAACAAGAATCAGTATTTTTCCGAATTTTGAACCCAATTCAAACCGATCTACCTTATCTCTAGCCCATTGAATAGTATGTTCGACCATTTGAGGGAATGATTTCAAAGTACAATAAGGAACATCTTCGTCCACAGGATCACGCTGAAACAAAAAAACCCAAAAATTTAATGAAATCAAAGTTTCCAAAAAATTAAATCTTTTTCTTCGCACCAAACAATAACATTTAATTTTATCTGCTTGATAACTTATTTTGGATAACCTAACTGGATATCCTTGGTCTGAAAATTCTTACCCCCTAGATATCCTAGGATATTAAAAATTTGGAAATCCCATCCCCTGGATATCATATATCCTCAACAGGGGAAATACGGACTTTTTTTTGGAAAAAGCTCATTCACGGAGACAGGGATAAAGCATATTTGCTTTGAATTCACTTCCCATCTCAGAAGGGGGTTTTTCTGTGACCCAAACCGTCGAAGCGAGAGGCGACCATAAGACCGGGATTAAAATAATACTAAACACAAAACAGCAGTTCTCCATAATGCATATAATTCTTCTGCCAAATTGAGACCATGTTGTTCTTTAGTACAAAAGTCTCTAAAAATTGCTTGAATAAAAGAGACTAAATTTTGTCTCGATGCTTCGTTCTCCAAACTCGTTTAAGAGACTTTACTACGGAAAAAGTTAATTATGAGAAAATGCTTATATTCTACAATCCTCATGCATAATTATTTTCTGGGACGGACCATTAGCACCTACCTGATCTGAATAAGATTCTGTTTTGAAAGGTACCACAACCTACAAGAATGAAAGTGAAAGTAATTTTTGTTGTAATTTGAAGCGAGCTTTTATCGATGATTTGTGGTCGGTGTGAAACGTGTAATTATCTTATGATCTAAGAAGAGAGAGCTTTACAATGATTCGTGCTATCCATTACACTATCTTTTCTACGGAAGCACCCCAAAAAGCCGGGTGTTTGCCACCAGTTTGGAGTTTTAAACAATGAAGCTAGTGGCAAACAACCGGCTTTTTGGGATTGTTCCGTAGAAAAGATTACGTAATGGATTTCATGAATCTTCAACTAAAATGCATCAAAATCGAATTCCATTTCTATTGTTCAGAGGTGTAATTCAAATATCTTAAATTGACCACCTGTACGTGTCCTTTCGGCCCCATGGTGCCAGTCTCAAGTAGAGGCAATTGGTTTGTCACACAACGACTAAAAAGAAACGAAAAGAATAAAGAAAAACTTTGGTTAAGGCGATAAGCCGCTGGATTAAGATTCAAGAGATTATAAAAGGGTTCAAAGCTCACAGGAATCAGTTCACAATACTGGTTCACTTCAACCTATTATGAAACTGGAAGTGAAACTTTAAACAATCTGTACCACATGTCTACAGAAATTTCGTTACCGTAGAGGTTTATTTTTACATTCGTCATTTCTAGTTTCAAATTAAATACAACGAAGTACAAGACAAGTTAGTTGTGGTCGGTGAGTCAGCCATGTTGTTTTCCATTTCTAGCAGAGAGGAAACCCTGAAGATATCGGAAACAACATGGCGAACTTTCGTCAAAACACACTTTTTCACTGGAATCCATTAAGGAGATGTGTACTATACAGGTCGGTGGTTGTAATGGCCTATTCCAGAAATCCGTACCCCCCATGTTGAAAAGGTCATTTTTTGGCAAGGGGACCCCCCTGGATTTTTTGATAATTTTTAGACCCCCCTGGATTTTAACCATGATTTTTAGGCACGCCCTGGATTTTCACTTTGAGATATCCCCCTGGATGTCCGACCTCCTCAACATAGGGGTACGGACTATTTCTGGGATAGCCCAATGCACAAGTGAAGAATATTACCTGTCCACATATCTTCTTGCTTCCACATTGTCAAGCGCGTTGACGATGATATTTTGTGATTTGTAAAAAGCATCGTTGTAGATGGAAAATTCTGTATCGGGCGAAACTACAAGGGAAGAAAGTTTTTAGAATACAACTTTCAAGAAAGAAATGGGTGATCAATGCATAGAAGACTCATGGACAAAAAATTGTTAAGTACATTTCTAGGCTTTCCAGGCTAAAATAGGCAAAAAAAGCATAAATTTCAAATCTTAAAGAACAGAGTTAAGAGAAGGATGTCCTGAGAAACAAAATAATGTGTAGAATGGAAGAAATTATTTAAACTGATTACTGATAAGGACTGGTAACGACTCTTTACACATTTTGTGCATTGTGGGACAACAATGTGCACCCACCCACCCTTCTTAAAGATGGTATTACATGAAGGACTTTATACCTGCTAGCTTGCTAAGAGACCGTAATGTACGCCATAGTCATAAAAAAACTTAATAAATGTAGGTCTGATAGTGATAGCAGGAAGAACTTTGCCAAAGTCGATATAATTTTAAAATGAGTGGTTTCTACCATTGTTACCTTTGTTTTGGTGGGCTTCGATATGCAAATCTGAAAAAAAAATCAATTTCCTACTGAAATCTGTTGCAGAAAAATTTTGTTTGCTCCTATGTCAGCATAATTTTCCCTTTCCTGGTTTCATTGTTTTTAGTGACAATCTTTTTTGCAACAGACTTTAACTCTTCCAGGACCACCAGAAAGCCAAAAACTATTCTTATTGTGGCTTCCTGACGGTACTGAAAGAGACTTTAACTCTTCCAGGACCACCAGAAAGCCAAAAACCATTCTTATCGGAAAGACGTGTTCTTCACCTCCGATAGATATTTTGGCTTCCTGGCGGTACTGAAAGAGTTGATAATTGAATGATAGAAAAGTTGATCAAATAATTATTAGAAAGCAAACTCCTGTAACGTATAAATAATGTTTTTTGAAGTGTACCTGCATTGATTTCCTTAGCTGCTTCAGAGGCGGTCAGTGACTTGGATTTCTAAAAAGAACAGCAGGAAAGAACATCTTTAAAATAAAGATGATTCTTTGTGTATTATGATTGGAATTCTTTGTTTGAGATATTAAATCTATTATCCTAACGGAAACAGCCGAAAAATAGCTTGCCCTTAATTTTTGCAAAAAATCCGGAATTTGACCACTATTTTGGGAGTTTCCGTTAGGAAAAATGACATAATGCTAATCGCAGAAAGATTAATTTTGTAATAACAACACTAGAAATATGACACAAGAGCTTAAGTTTTTTTTACAAGGCCCTTGATACCAAAATATTATATTCGTATATAAGTCTTTGAATTTGTGTTTGTGTGAGCAGTTTTAAAAGTTTGATATTATCTTTTAAATGCGTTTTATCAATGTTTATAACGTCTTTACGAAAAAAAAATATTTTTATTTTAGTGTTATTGTCGTGTGATAGAGTTTCTTGTGATAGAACGAACATGGATTCTGTTCATAGCGCGGACGAAAGTAATTCTGCACACAAAGTTGATTATTATGAAATGGCAAAGCTCAAAGAAGACCACCAAAAGGAAATTCAAAAACTGAAATGTGAATCAAAGATAGAATTGATGGAATCACAAATGAAAAAACTTTAACGTAGAAAGAGACAATCAAACACTAAAACACGAAATGGAAATAATAAAACTCAAGGCTGTTAATGAAACGGAATCGAAACGAGTTGTAGCTGATCACCAAACGGAAAAAAGATAAGATTGTGCTACACAATAAACTGATTGAAATGGAAAAGCAAATGGTAGTCAAGGAAAACAATCTGAAAATGAAACTTATGGAAAAAGACAAAGAAATGATGACAAAAGAAACGAATTCAAAATGAAATTGAGTGATTTGGAAAACTCAAATAATCTGAAAATCAAGGATTTTAAAACGCCAACAAGGATTTAGAAATCGCCAACAAGGATTTAGAAATCGACAACAAGGATTTAGGATGATGGAGATAAAGAGCAACCACGAGTCTTCACAAAAGAAGACAAGTTCGCTTGGGGAGCTGATACTTTCTTTGAAGGTAAACAATGGACCACAAATGTTTACGAATCCTATGAGAATTGGTATGAAAATATTAGTTTGCTGTTGGCCAACAAAATACAAGTGAATATTTCAAGCGGTAACATCAAGTATTTGTTTTTCAAGAAAGAGTTTGGTGAACCTATGGGATCATTATTCGCTTATTCAAAAAACCTACTCGCAAAGACTTATGAAGAAGGGGACTATGACATTCTTGTTGAAAAACAAATGAATGAGGCAAAGGTTATTCTTCTCCATCCAAAACAATCTGATAGCATTTTGAGGTTTGTTGGGCGATATTATCATGGAGGAGCGGGTTGGTGGATGGTTGGCTACATACACGACAACTTTTACTATGGTGATAAAAATTCTGCAATCATTTTAATAGTTTTAAACAAAGTTTGATTTTATTCTCCGTTTATTTGCAATTGATTACTTTTTGAGAAATTTTTTTTTTTTAAAGTAATGAAAGGAATCGAATAGGCTATAATGATCAACTTATTGACTATCAAAAGTGATTTTTATCGCAATATCGGTCATTTTGTTTGAAATTTTACAACTGACTCCCAGGACCAATGTGCTTTTGCAGTAAAGATTCGTACCCATTGTTGAAGATATCGATTTTTCTTTATACTAGCCCCCCTAGATATCCTTGCTGAAAATCTCGAACCCCCTGGATATCTTAGGTTATTGAAAATTTCGATTCTTTCCCCCTGGGTATCCTTGGTCTTCAAATTCTTAGACCCTGGATATCCTAGGATATTGAAAATTTCGAACCCTCCTCCTGTATCTTCAACAGGGGGTACAAATTGTTTCTGGAAAAGGCCAATGACATCGAACATTTTGATCGAAATAAAGACAATTACCTGGATATGCCAAGGACGAAATAAAAACTGTCGATTCAAATTGGATTTCTCGATCAAGTCATTGTCTGTGATTGTGAGTCTACCATCCTGACCACCTGAGATACCGAGGAGAGCAAAGTTCTTTAGCATTTCACAACCGATTGCGCCACATCCGACCATAAAAAGGCGAGTGTTGCGAAGTTTGGCCATCATGTCTTTTGATATGCAATTCAGAAGTTGATTGTGTCTCCCTGTAAACCAAAGTAGTATATAGATGAAATCATCCTAAAAATATTCTTAACAATAATATATTCTTAAAAGTTCTTTATCAGCCTATAAACTAAGGTACACTCTTTTTTTTTTATAAAATAGTTTGTTTTTTTGGTTTCATGATGAATATTCTTAACTTTTTGGTCGAAATATTCTTGAGCTTATCAGACTCACTTGTCAAAAGAGTAATATAAAAATCATGTAATTAATAAAGGCACGAAAAATAGCAATCAGTTTAAAAAAGACTTTATATTTAGGAATAATTTCCAAAAATATAATTATTTGATCTTAAAAAATTGGTATTATTAACTTTTTTGGCCAATTTCATCGTGAATATTCTTATATAGTACATTCTTATAAAAAGTGTGTAGTCGAAGAATTATAATTTTTAATTTATATCTTAGACTTTAAAATTTTGTAGTATTTACCGCTATTATTTTAGTAAACAGATCCTAATTTGGTTAATAACGTAAAATGTTCTTTCAGAGGGAATTTAAACTGGTGGTAAACTCCCGATAAAATTCTCGAATTTAAAATGGGTTTAAACGAAAATGTTTAAAGGTCTCATTTTGTATAAAATTTCGGTTATATATAAAATAAATTAAATTTCCAACAAATCAATCCATCCCGTTTAAAAATTCATTGAAATGTGAGCCACCCAAATCTGTTTCAAACTTTTATACGCTGTGTAGACTGTAGGCAAGACAAGCCATCAAATCAAAAAAATCGAAAACAGTCCCGCATTACCTCGATTGGACGTCCCCCTCTCGCACAGGAGACCCCGGTAACAATATTGTATCGGAGATTTATTGGAGTATCATCAAAAAGTGGAGAAAGTAACCATGGTTGACGGTGTTGGAGTTGAC
>JAUJPO010048162.1:0-15934 GCA_032270745.1 Tiaropsis multicirrata
TCCTTGAATGAATATCTGACAAGCCTAATTTTCATTATTTGAAAACTTTGATCTTATCAATTTTTTTACAAGCATATATGTCGGGAAAAAAAAACTTTTCACTGGCCTTATGAGCTGGAAAATTGTTTGATTTAGATATAATTTGGTACACTTGTTTGTTGAATAAATATCCACATGCTTGTTTTAAACTTTTCAAGAATTTTCATTTTTGTCAGAATGTCAGAATAAAACCTTTCCACTGGCCTGGAGAGCTTAAAATTTATCATCTTTTTTGTAAGCACATCTAAAAAAAACTTCTCAACTGGCTTTAACAAAAATAAATTCAAAATTTTAAATATGTTAAATCACCTGTATACTATAATTGATTTAACTGGTTTATATTTATTATGGGTTCTATCAGGTAGGTCCATAAAAGTATCACTTGTTTTTTTAGTTTCGCGGTTGAGGGAAATTTTAAGTCCACAAAAAGCCCTATTCTAAAAAGACCAATTTTTGGGGAGATTTTTTTAATTGTGAGAACATTCGTGTTTCGCGGAATTTAATTTCACGGTTGACATCCAAAACTGCGAAATTAAATGCCGCGAAAATTTCTTCCCTTAAGGTAATCCGATACACCTAGTTTTCAATGAATTCAATAGATTAACATACCCAATTGAATTTTTGTTTTCGTATCAAAATAGTTTCAACTATATATACTTTTTTTCAGCTTTTTTCCATTTCGAACAACTGTAGCATCCGTAGAAACCACATCGAGAATTTCAAACAAATATTGCAACGCAAAGCGTCCATGTTTTTGTCGTACGTTGAATATAAAAGGTGAGCCAAAATTAAACAGAGGTAAACAGAGCGATGTTGAGATTTGATTGATTTCATAAGCAAAAGAATAAACAATAGGATTCGTTAGTTTTACAGGGTTCCCCAGCGCAGCGGTCAGGGAAAACCTGGAAGTTCTACTGTTTTTTGAAAAGTCAGGGAAAACCTGGAAAGACAGTGAATTTAAGCAAAAGTTTACGCATCCAAGACATGGAAAAGTCAGGCGATTCTTTTTTCTAAATTGTTAAAATCAGATTTCAGCTTTCAGCCAACCTAAGTATAGCTCTATTTTTCCAAAAATTTTCCCACTTTCAAAATGAATATTGCTTTCAACAGGACGTGTAAGCAGTCAGGGAAAACTAGTCTTTTTTCATTCAAAGTCAGGGAAAAATCACTCTTTTCAGCGTTTTTTTTCAGGGAAAAAGACAACTTATTCAGCAAAATGTCAGAATTTAAATTGGTAATAACCGCTTGGAAGACTGAGTTATTTATCTCAGAAATTTTCTTTAAGGTCGCCAAATGGGCTTTTCCAGAAAAATTCCGTACCCCCTGTTAAGGATGATATAGGATATCCAGAGGGTTGGAAATTTTGAATATCATAGGATATCCAGGGGGTAAGAATCTGAAGACCAAGGACATCCAGGGGGGCTCGAAACTTTCGGTACAGATTACAGGAGACTTGGTGTTAATCGACATCCTAAACAGTGGGAATATGGATTTTTTCTTTGAGGTCGCCAAATCTAGATATGAGTCTATGGATAGATAGAGGGGGGCTTTATTTACCGTGCTGACTTTATGAGGTTTTGGAGCTGCCAAATTGAGCCCATTGAAGTTTTCCGTAGTAAAGTCTCTTAAACGAGTTTGGAGAACGAAGCATCGAGACAAAAATTAGTCTCTTTTATTCAAGAAATTTTAAGAGATTTTTGTACTAAAGAGCGACATGGTCTCAATCTGGCAGATGAATGATATGTTATATATGCATGACCAACGTAAAGGCTGGTCTCCACTTAGCGAGAGCAGCGCGCGCCTTTTATTCACGTTTCAGTATTCTGATTGGTCTCGGAGGTAACATCATCTCCGAGACCAATCAGAACAGAGGAACATAAAAGGCGAGACCAATCAGAACAGAGAAACGTAAAAGGCGAGAGCTGCGCGCGTTGAGTGGAGACCAAGGTAAGTAACCAAAAATAATAATAATTTTACCCTACGTAGAAACCATGTTGGCATCAAAGTGAGCGACAAACGTGAAACTAGCCTGTATCAAATCCATAAAGCAGACCGATCTTTTACATTTTAAAAAAACTACGTGAAATTTGAGTTTGGTACACGCTAAGTAATCAATGTCAACCGACCTCACTTTTCTTTTCCAGTAACAACAAAGTGTACGTGTCAACCTAGCCTGTATCAAAGCTGGCCGATTTTTTACATTAAAAAAAACTACATAAGAAATTGGTTTTGATACAGTACAGACTAACCATGTTCGGCTTTACAAATTATATACATGTCAACCTAGCCAGTATCCAACCCACAGATTTACAATTAAAGAAAAGCTACATAAAATTGGGTTTGGTACAGGCTAATATCGACTTTTATTTTTCAGTAATAACGGTTGTAACGTGCTCTCACAACCACAGCTGCAACGCTTGAAACAAGACCTCGGGTTGTCATGTGAAGCCGATTTCCGCGTTGTCTTGGCAACGGCGGAGAAACATCGCCCCGGGTTGTCATTGTTTCTGGTCGAAGCCATCCAGAGGAGTGAAGATAGTTTTCAGGCAATACTTGAAGCTCTTTGAAGTATCTTTCTTTCTTCTTATTCTTATTATTTATTCAAGTCCGGTCTCCACTCAGCGCGCGCAGCGCTCGCCTTTTATGTTTCTCTGTTATGATTGGTAACGGAGATAACATTACGTCAGCTTGAGTTTTCAAGACCAATCAAAACATAGAAACATGAAAAGCGCGTGCTGCTCTCGCTAAGTGTATTATCTATCTTCGAGAACCACCAAGTTTAGTGCCCGCCCACCAAAATTCCTTTTTCTTACAAACCGCCAAATTTTTGGAACATATAAAAACCCTAAAAAAGGCGTATTTTGCTGTTTTTAGACTATTTTAAGGTTAAAATTAAAGTTTTTTTTCCTAACGGCCAAATAAATATCCGCCAAAATTTCGACTTAAAAGGTATATATTTTAGCGTTTACTTTTTGAATCTCGATTTTAGCCAGGGGTAATGTATTTTCACATTGTACAGTAGCAGAATATTATAGAGTTTTTTTTGCCAGTATTCGTTGATAGATTTATGATGAAAAACTTTCTTTATTCTCTCATCTTTCAGGTCGTTCAAGGTCCCGTCAAAAGAGTCGTATTTTATTAAAAACAATATAATGTTATTTAAACATTGGGCTTTTCCAGAAAAAATCTTTATTCCTACTTTTGAGGATGTCTCCCCTGTTATACGTGCCGAAAAATTTGAACCCCCCTGGATATCCTTGGTCCTCAAATTCTTACCCCCTGGATATCCTAGAATATTGAAAGTTTCGGGGCCCCTGGATATCCTTAGTCTTCAACAGGGGTACGGACTTTTTCTGGAAAAGCTCAATATTATAAGCGGAAACTATTCAAGCTATATCCAATACGTAATCTTTTCTACGGAAGCATTCCAAAAGGCCGTGTGTTTGCCACTAATTTTATTGTTAAAATTTGAGGTCTACGTATTTCCACCCTTTTCGGACCTTGAGTCGTAAAATACTACCAGGGGTCACCGAGGGTGATTTTGGTCATCATACAAAACCAAAATTGATACAACAACACTTTATGCTGAGAAATGAAGAGTGTGATAAGTTGCGTGGGTTGCGTGCCTTCGTGAGTCGCTTGGGTCCATGAAAAAAATTCGTGGGTCCTGAAAAAAAATTAAAAGATAGTGGAAAACACTCGGAATTCCAGGAGGGTGTTTCCGTATAAAAGATTACATAACGAGTATCATTTATAATAAAGGCTGACTCATCATGTGTAGCGCTCACATCAATGATTGCATCATTACATAACTGAAAAAAGATGGCATCATGTGCTGGCACGCCAAAATCTTAACTCGATTCGGAAGTAGACGGGTCTCATTGCTTGATTTTTCTTCGAGATCTTGAAGAAATGCATAAATGATGCCCTAGTTATAGCGTTTTTATTGGTTCAATTTTGTAAGCGTCATTTTGGTCGTAAATTCAAGTTGCTCAAAGTTACCATACTATTTTTTTTCTCATGTGAGCTTTGTGAAATGAGTGAAAGGGAGTATGGGTCCTAAGAAAAGAAAAAGATTTTTCTATAAATTAATTCCTCACAGCTTATTTCAGTTCCTAAACATAAAATAAAACCTTTATATCAATCAAATTCCAAAAACAAAAAGCTTCTGGTTCTAAAACAATAGACTTATTGTTCTAAAACAATAGACCTATTGTTCTAAAACAATAGACTTCTTGTTCTAACTCTGGTTTCAAAACCCAACATCACCATCTTTTTCATTCAGCTTGACTGAGAAGATTCTAGAAGTTTAACCGCATGTTTCTTGTTGTTTCATTTTTCGTCCAATCAAAACACGCAATTTCAGATTTTCGTCCAATCAAAACACACGTCGATTGTCATTTTTCCTTCGTCATTTTATTTTGGTGCACTAAGACTCCCTAGTGGTTACGGTTCTGTCTTTGATTACTTAACATAGCATTAATTATGTCATAAATTTTGCATAAATTTGGCATGAATCTGGCATTAATAAAGATAATTATGGTAATTGTTTTAAATTTTAAATCACGTTTCTTTATTGTATTTTAATTGTGGAGTTCTGTACCGTACTCTGTAATTCATTTTTTTTTTATTTTAAATATATATTATACTAGAATTAGAAATATGGTTTTATAAGATTTTGGTATATGCGATTTGTATAAGAAATAATAAGGAATTTTTTTGACACATCTTTAACGGATGGCTAATTCAATGTTTCTGAAAGTTCTGAAATAAATCCAAAAAAACATGTTACCCAGCAACACAACGTTGTTTCAACATTGTTTCAATGTCCAGATAACGTTCTGGATGTTGAAACAACGTTGTTTGAACCTCAAAACAACGTTCTGTGGCTGCTGGGTAAAATCCTGGAACCCAGGATGAACCGTCGGCGACCGCGTTGGAGAAGTGAAGGGAGTAAACATCTAGGCTAAGCGGCTTATCGCCCTGGGTGATTCGAATCACTCAACAAACATTTTAGACTAAGGGATGGGAGGAGGAGAGGTAAGAATACTTAGAAATATTTGTTAAAAATCTAAATTCTCAATTTATTATATACTACACATGGTGGTGTGAGTAAACTCAAAGATACTGTTCTAACTTTTTATTGTATTTTTTTTAGCAATAAACAAAATAACAAAATAAATAATTAGAAAATAACAACTGAAAAATAAAGTGAATCAAACCGTTGTTTTATATGATATGGTTGTGAAATGGATTAGATCTATCATTTCCTCATCAAAGAAACTGGTTGGCACAGATCATCTTGGTAATTCGTACTTTGAAGTAATCAAAGGTCTGTAGATTTTTAACGTCCAAAAGACGTTGTTATAGCTTGAGAACGTTGTCGGAAAAACAATGTCGGAATAAGATTTTGTTTGAATACCTGTTTTGTTTAATTAGAGGCATTGCGATCGAATTCAAGTCTTAATTTTTTTTAAAGAAATTCTTAATTTTGTTGAAAACACATGCCGTTTCGAGGTTCAAAATGACGTTCTGACCTCACTGGGTTAGCTGAAAGGAACTTTCTTGAAAGTAAGAAAAATCTTCACGGGGAGGCTTCGAATGTATTCAGCATGTTCTTAACTCTTTATGGCTTCTTTCTAGACTAGTAAACAGTCATCAAACAAATTATGCAATATTTCCCGCCCAATTCCCGCCCGTTGGCTTTAAAGCACAATTCCCGTGTTTCCTGGCTTCAATGTGGAATATTTGGAACAAAAGTCTTGATACAGTTTTTTCCATTTTTCTGTCTCTGTGACAAGACCAATTTCCTACATTCCAAATTGACAAGGCTCGTACAAGTGCCTCTTTCATTTTCACCGCATTACCTTAATCCTCGCATCTTTTATCCTTTTAGGTTCAGGACGCGTTCAACGTTCGTTCGAAGGGCAAACGAAACACGAGGAATATGCAACCGGTGATTTGCCGCATGAATGGGAAGGTAAATGAGTTATATTCAGGTCTCACAGTCGGCATAAAATCATAAAATGGCATAAAATATGAAAATTTGACAAAAAAAGCATAAAAAGTCATAAAATTCAGGGCAAAAGCATAAAAAACATAAAATTCAGGGCAAAAGCATAAAAAACATAAAATAATGAGTAAATCTGTCAATAAAAAAAGCTGTAGCCTATAATTCCACCATTTTAATCTGAGAAATCATTTTTCGATGACCATGTTGGATCCTCCAAATGAAAAGAATTATTATGACTAGGAATTCTGAAAGAAATGTTTCATTTTCAATATTGTAGCATGGCCCCTGTCAATATGGATGCAAAGACTTTTTGAGAACTTTTAGATATCTTTCTTGAATTTTCATTGAAAAACTTAAACTTGAAAGTGCACACACAGTGTGGCCACACAGAAAAACTGGAAAAGCTGGATTTTTTTCAGGAATTAGGCTCGAAAAGCTGGAAGAACTGGAAAATTATTTTTTGATCAAAAGATTTTTGTAACTCTGATATACAATAGCTGCAAGTATCAATTTTCAAAAAAATTCTTCTCGAATCCAACCATGGTGGATCCTCCAAATGAAGAGAAAGTTAACTTTATTATGATTAGGACTTGTCGGACAGAAATAATTATTTTCCATATTTTAACCTGTCAACTGGTCGTGCAATCATTTTATTGAATTTTATTCTATTATCCTAAAATGCAACTTTTGACCCCTAAAATGTTGAAATCTTTTCTCCATTGCCTATGGTGTGCATGTGAATTGCTCCCACCCAGCAGTCATGGAAAACCTTGAGAACATATCAACCTCAATCTATGCTATTGTTTGAAAGTGACCTAGAAAATTCAACGATTTTCAGAAAAGCCTTTCCAAGTCAGGAAATTATTTTATCTAAATGCTTTAAATTTGAAGGGTTTTAGCTAATCTAAGAATCTATATTTTCAAAATTTTCCCTGTCGGACCCAACTTTGGTGGGTCCTCCTAATTAATGATAACTACATTGCACTTTAATTTTAAAATCAATCCACTTTCGAAACTGAGTTTTATCATTGAAAGAGTGTGGCCACCCTGAAGCGTACCTTAGGGTAATGGAACCTTTGGTGCCTAAAATACCGTTTTTTTCTCTGTTGCTGCCCAACCATAGTTTAATTTCTAGATCCTTCACTTTGAATCTCCACGTGCCTTTGGGCTTTCTGATAAAAAGTGCATGTTTGAGAACTGGGGCTGAAAAATGTACTTTTTTCAATCTTTATAGCCTTGGCATAAAAAAAATCATAAAACCTTGTCCAAACAGCATAAAAGTTAGCAAAAATTTTACAACTTACAGCATAAAACGCCATAAGATTTAACAATTTTCTGGCATAAAATCACAATGTGAGTGTGAGGCCTGTATATTGTTCTAAAACAATAGACTTTTGTTCTAAACTAATAGGCCTGTTGTTTAAAGGGCTAAAATTTCTAATTTTTATTTCAAATGGGAAAACAAAGTTTTATTGTCTTAATTACAACGTGAGGCCAAACCTAAAAAATTCTTCGTTTCCACGTTACCGGGTGACGAAAAAATAAGGCAGGAGGCCGGAGAAAATTTATTTTTAATTTTTTTTCTAGGATGTGATGTTTAAGTTCAAAAACTTCAATTTTTTTGTTAAGATGTTTGGTTGTTTACTTTCTCAAAATTTCAGAAATTCTCATACCAATACTAAATAGAAAAGTTCATTATTTTTTTGCGGCCGGAAATCTTTCACCCGGCTGGTAACGCGAAAACGAACTTTTTCTTTTATTCAAGAATCATTATTTTTATTTCATAGCATGGTTAAGAGGTAAAAGGACAAGCGCACCTTCAGAACAAGTAAGAATCTGACATGGCAGTAGACACAACGTTACTTCAACGCCCAAACAACGTTGGTTCAACGGCCAAACAACGTTGCTTCAACGCCCAAACAACGTTGGTTCAACGCCCAAACAACGTTGCTTCAACGCCCAAACAACGTTGCTTCAACGTCAGAACTGGGATAGCTGACATTTTTTATTCAAAAGAAATTCGTTCGTTCGTTCATTCGCTCGTTGGTTCGTTCATTATTCATCCATTCATTCATCCATCCACTTACTGACCTTATTGGTACAAATTTTAGGGCTTTTGGCGATTAAGGTTAAAAACTGCCAAATTGATTAATTGAACCCGCCAAAATTTATTTTTCTTGGGAATCACCAAGTTGAATTTCTGCCAAATTAAATTTTTGAATAAATGAATTCTAAAATGTGACTCTTTGCTGTTTTTATACTACAGTATTTTAAGGCCAAAAGAAATTCACATGTTTTCATTTTATCAAGTGTTGTGATTTGAACCAATAAAATGTCTTTATTTCATCACCTGATGGGAAATAAACCAATCAAATGTTTCCATTTTATCACATGTTGTGATTTGAACCAATAAAACGTCTTTATTTCATCACCTGATGGGAAATGAACCAATGTTTCCAATTAAATTCCCTATCAACAAACTTTTTCAGCCATTCGCACAAATTAGTACCCGCCAAATTTTGTACCTATAGGGCACTTTGCTCATTCATTCATTCATTCATTCATTAATTTTTCCATTGTAGGAAATAGTGAAGAATTTAAAATATTCAGCACAAGTTCAAATGAGAGCCGCAAAACGATCTGCTGATGATGACGAGGTAGGAACCAATCGCATGTTTTCATTTTATCACATGTTGTGATTTGAACCAATAAAACGTCTTTATTTCATCATTTCATGGGAAATAAGCCAATCAAATGTTTCCATTTTATCACATGTTGTGATTTGAACCAATAAAATGTATTTATTTCATCACGTGATGGAAAATAAACTATAACTAAATGGCAAAAGTATTTGAGAAGAGTTTGTTTTCTTAATTTCGGCCCTCGGCACGTTCTTAAGATGTTCTTGATTTTCAAACGAATCTCAGAATAAATATTCTTATAGGCTATGTTCTAATAAAAGAAAAAATGTGTATATCGTCCACGGAGCTGCCAAATTGAGCCCATTGAAGTTTTCCGTAGTAAAGTCTCTTAAACGAGTTTGGAGAACGAAACATCGAGACAAAAATTAGTCTCTTTTAATCAAGTAATTTCTAGAGACTTTTGTACTAAAGAACGACATGATTTCAATTTGGCAGATGAATTATATGATAAGCCCGATACGAGGCCGAAAAGTTTTCGACAATAAAAACTGGTAGCAAACATCTGGCTATTTGGCATGTTTCCGTAAAAAAGATTACGTAATGTAGAATTATTATATTTTTTTTTACATTTTTAGAAACAAGCTGAAGCTTATGCAGGTGAGTTGACATAATTTTATTTTTCCGCAAACAAACACCAGTAGATACAGAACGTTGTTTGAACCAATAAAACGTCTTTATTTCATCTCATGAACCAATCAAATGTTTCCATTTTATCACGTGAATAAGTCAATGGAGATAGGGATTTTTCCAGTCGGGACTCTGTTTTCTAAATTATAAATTTCTGACCAGGTTTTTTTACCCTACCTTTGGACCTGTTTTTCAGTTGGTAGAAAAGGGGTTCTACCGTGAAATTAGGGTTTACAGAAACCAAGTTCAGGTTTGTTGTTAGTGTGTTAGAAATATTCTCAAGGTCTCCAAAGTTATATTTTAAATTTTGGTCACGAAACTAAACTCGTCATTTTTATACCCAGCAGCCCTACAACGTCAGAACGTTATTTGGATGTTGAAACAACGTTGGAATAACGTGGTAAAATTGGTCAGCCCCATTGGCTTATAATAAAAGAATTAAGCGCCCCATTGGCTTATAATAAAAGAATTAAGTTATTCTATTGGCTGAAAATGACGTTACAAGAGCCCCATTGGCTTATAATAAAAGAATTAAGTTATTCTATTGGCTGAAAATGACGTTACAAGTTAAAGATAGCTGAGTCAACTTTTTTTGTTTCAGCTCGACCATAACATCATCTTTTCTAAGGAAGGAATTTTTAGCAAAGAAAATCCCCTTTGAGTGGCTTAGGGGCTTTTTTCTGAAAATGATGTGACTCTTTGGGTTTCTGAATCTCATAGTAATACACATTTTATTTATTAGAACATAGTTTATAAGAAAGAACATCAAGGTTTCGTGGAATTTCTTTCCAAAAACTATGAAGGTGAGCATGGGAATTTTCCTAATGAAAGCTTATAGACCGAGGGAAGCATTTTAGGCATATTTTTGGTGGGAAGGTGGGGTAGGAAATTTAAGAAAATGTGGATAAAAGTTAAGAATCAAAATTTTAATGTTCTTATAAAAACCCGTGTAGTTCTCCTAGTAATAGCATTTGAAGTTTTTACTGTTCATCAAAGCTATTTGGAAATTTTTATGAGAAAAATGTTTATTAAAAAAAGAAGGATTGACAAAACAAATAATCCATTTGCTTTATCAGTCATTCCATCATCTCTTTTATATTTGCTAAGATAAGCATTTTGATTTCAACTTTACTTAGTACAGATTAATAGATAATAAAGGCTTTTGAAGAATGAAAAATATATTGGAATTTTCTTCTGAATTTCATTTCATTTTACCTTGCTTTAACTTAATCTATTAAAATACATGGGTTTTATTTATAAGAAAATGTTAATTTGAGGGTCGTGCTCAGCGTCATTATGATTAATATATATTGTTCTAAAACAATAGACCTATTGTTTAAAGGGTTAAATTAATCTGGGTCTCAATATGCTTATATAAAAAGAAAAACATGTAAAATTTCTTTAACGTTTTTGGAACGACGATTTAAAGATGAATTTTGATTTTCAAACAAAAAGTGTCTCGAGTTCGCAGTATGATATTCAAAGAAGAAAGTTCCTGTTTGTTTTGCTTATTTGGCGTCGGACTTATGGCTTGACAGTCAACATATCATCATATCATAGTCCACAACGAACAGAGAAGCAAACCGAAAGATTAAAAAATTCAAAGGATTGAAATAAGCTGAAAGGAAGAAAAACATATCGACTCAAAAGTGAACTTGACATAGATATACACAATCTACAATCGAACAGAGAAGCAAACTCGAAAATTCAAAGAAGGGAACTAAGGGAAACATAATTGACTCAAAAGTGTTCTTGACAGTTAATACACAAACTATAATCGAACAAAGTGAAACAAGCTGAAAAAATCAAAAATTCAAAAGCTTGAACTACATTGGAACTAAGGAAAACATATTGACTCAAAAAGGTAATTCATAGTCAATACATAAACTACATTCGAAGCAAGTTGAAAGATTCAAAAGTTGATATAGTAGGAAACAGACAAAATGGCCAAACCAGTATTATTTATCGTTACTTTACCAATGGAAGAAGAAGACGAAGAACACTCAAACGGTGGGAATAATCAAAGGAAAAACCACGAATGCTCAGAAGCAGATCTTGCCGAAGAAATATTCCAAACAGACCATTCGAAAGCTACTGAAAGTTCAGAAGGATTGAGTTTCAAAACTCATAGAAGTAGAGAACAGACCTTAAGCGAATCCGGTTACCATATGAAATGCAGATTCGAAGAGATCATGAAAGGACGTCAGATCCAAGGTCAATGCATTTGGTTCAAAAACACTGATAACAAGATATGGAAAGTTTTGTTTGAAGTCAGTGGTGAAAAAATTGATAGCCTTTTGAATGCATGTTTGAATGCAGGAATTGGCAACAATGATTACTCCTCAATCAGCGTTATCCCGATCAATATCTATTACCCGGCAACCGTAGAAAAAGACAAGTCAAGGGAATTGGAACGTTTCCGACAAACCGTTAAATCGAGGCTGAACGTAACCCAAGTCGCAACGTCTTTAAAGGACGGATCCCGGCTAACGTTCGACTACATCGCGTTGCTTACGTTGGCAAGTCTTATGTCTGTCATTGGCTTGGTGGATAATAATTCTGTTCTTCTGATATCTGGCATGTTGCTTTCCCCTCTGATGGGACCTATCATGGGTGTGACCTTCGGAATTGTCATCCAAGATAAAACTCTATGGAAACCAGCACTAATAAACGAAGTTATTAGCTTGGGAATATGTTTGCTCATCGGCTTTGGCAGTGGATTAACCGTTTTTGCAATGGGAATAGCGGATGACATTACAACCGAAATGGTGTCGAAAGGCTCGATGCGTGGCTTGATCCTCGGCATAATGGTAGCCTTCATCACGGGTTCCGCTGCAGCGCTATCCATTTTGAATGGCAACTTGAAATCACTGATCGGTGTTGCACTCTCGGCGCCTCTACTCATCCCTGCCGTCAACGCTGGGATGCTTTGTGGGTACGCTGTTGTCAAGAAAGGCGGTGATGGTGGCAACCATTCAGGGCTGGTGTGGATTAGCCTGTTGTTACCGATCATCAATATTATCATCATTTTTATAATGGGTGTTCTGGTGATGAAAGTGAAAGAAATAGCACCTCGTACAGCTGTGGCGGTGACCAAATCCTTTTGGAAGAAGGATCTAAAAGAGACACGAGAAATGTTACATAATCATCACGGCCAGAAGAATCCGGTGGAAGAAAGCATCATCGAGGAATGGAGCAAGCTGAACAAGATTGACCTGACCAATAAACAGACCATCAAAGGACGGCAAGGACAACGTCTGTTGCGTGAACTACAGACTATAGTTGAAGGGGTTGAAAGAAACGTCGAATACAAAGCTGTAGCAAACAGACTAGCCATGAAACCCGGCAGCCGTCTCAATCAGATGAAGAAGATCGTCAGCGTTTCATCAAGCAGCGGTGGAGCTACGTCGCGTTTCCAGGTTAAAAAAGTCAGCAATATGGAAGTTGTACCGAAGGAATTTAGTTACGTCAGCAGATTCAAGACGACCAAATATCACGAAATCGATCTGTCGATAAAACCGGCGACTGAGAGTGTTCGATGTGTTTGCAAATCACATTGTAATGGTGACAATGCCACCAGCTATAGCAATACCATAGATTCACCATCAACTCGAAGAATCAATGGATTTAATGATATTAGATCTATGATGAGCAAGAGAAGCCAGAGTAACCCGTTACTGCTTGGATAGAAAATCCTCTTCTTTTTTTTTGGATTAACCCTGAGAGACATGAAATTAGTGTGTTTGTGAATGGGTTCTTTCATGAAATAAGCCTTTTACTAATAAACGCGTTCTATCACCAGTAATGTGTTTTCTTTCTTGAAAGAAAGTGAACACCCACTGTTGAAATTAGTAAAGTCGCAGATTTTCGCGAGATAAACTTTCAAGAATGAAGAAATCCTTTTTGACATAATTTCGTATATTTATCACAATTGGAAATGATAATAAAATTTTGCGCGAGATATGTAAACTTTTCGCCAATGAGTGATATTAGAAATTCGTAAAAGTTTCTCCCATTTAAAGTACTGTGATTATAATCTGCACCACCGACACTTTCATTATGACGTAATATTATTTTCAAAAGCATAGAAAGTTTCTGCTCGCGAAAGTTTGTACGCCTAAAGTATATTCTTGTATCTAGACCATGTGATCCTCAAAAAGTTTCGAATCCAAATACAAAATAACGCTCTGACGTCAAGACAACGCCGTCTGGACGTTAAAACAATGTTCCGTATCTGTGTTGTTTTGTGAACTTTAATTTTTATCATTTCTTCTCATGCTAAAGGCAATTTCTTTTTTAATTATATTTAATAATTTTAATATTTCTATTGCTATTTAATGATGTAAACAGTTATACAAATTTATGAAAGATAAGATTAGAAAAGTTATATCGCTTGAAAAGTTAAAGTGTTTCAAACTGTAGAATCGAAAAAACATTCAAAAAGAGCTCTGCGCATGCACTTGAAAAGACAAAAGGTCTTTTGTTTAGCACTGATCTGTATGTTAATCCACTGGATCGGGCTTCGTCTGTTTTTTATTTTGACGTCAATTTTTGACAACATAATAATGCGTGGTGTGCACACCCAATCGGCGGGTTGTAGTCTCGAGCTCAGGCAAGTTACGGCCTGTGCAAAAAAGAGCTAATTTATCGTAACTTTTTCCCACCAATGCAAATTCTCCACATTTTTAAAAAAATGCATGGGCCATAATTTTTTGAAGAGCCATTTCCAAGAAAATTGGAAAAAGCTGACGTCAGCAAAAATTTAAAATCTGCAAGTATCTATAAAGATAAAGTCAAAATTGGCAGAATGTTAGGGCTACTAATTGTTCTTGTTTTGATGATGTCAGCATTTTTTCAAGAAAAAGGAATTTTGCTGATTTCTGCTGATGTAATCAAAAAAAAAATTATTTAGTCAAAAGACATTTCGTACCCTTAACTTTCTGCCAATTTTGACTGGATCTTGATAAATACTTGCAGAGTTAATAAGATTTTGAATTTCTACGTCAGCAAAAAAAGTTTTTTTCAATTTTCTTCAAGTTGCTATTGGTGGGAAAAAGTTACGGTAAAAACTAGCTCTTTTTTGCACAGGCCGTAACTTGCCCGAGAGGCCCTCTGAGCCCCGGGGCGTTGAGGGGATGTGCGGCCCAGAGTTGGGAAAGTGGACCCTGTCAGAGGCTAGTTTTTGACAAGTTTTGTCAAATTTGCCTGGGTTTTCGACCCTGTCAGAGACAAGATGGACACTTTTAGTGTTGTCTATTACAAGTAGTTAAATTTCCAATGCAAGCCTGATTTTTTTGTTCCTCCACGCCTTTTATTTAATTTTCCGACCCCCCTGTTGTTTATTCGCCATTTTATTCTTGTTTTTTTCTTACAGATGGCTTGATTCAGCGAGAACCACCTACGCCTACTAAAAGCACAGGTATTATATGTTACGACAAGTCAGCCGTTCTATGTTATTTATTTGTTATATCTGTGTTTTTGTGTTACATTCGGTTACAGCAAGTTGCGTGTTCGATGTTATGTGTGTTATATCTAGGTTACATGTTCTATGTTATATGTGTGTTATATCTATGTTACATAAAGTTATATGTTTTACTGTTGGTTACAGCAAATTACACATGTTCTATGTTATGTATGTTGTAATCTGTGTTACTGTTGGTTATACAGCAAGTTATAGTTTTTCAAGTAGCTCGAAACCATTTGCTGTCAAATTAGTTTTAGGTGCTTTTGGAAAAAATTAAAATTTTCCACAATTTTTTGCAAAATTTTTAAACTTCAAATGACCGTCAAGAGGCTCAAGATTTTGGTACCATTAGAAAGCGCTTTTCATACTCTTTCTAAAAACACGTGGGTTAATATGCCTTAAAGCGAAGTTTTAGGCTATAGCTAAAAGACTGTGGTACGGTAAAACTTCATATGTAGAATGCACATTCGTAAAAAACTGTTTTTATAAAATTAAAAAAAAATTCTTCTTTAATTTTCAGCCTCAAATTCATCAGCACCGCCACCCCCTGGAACGGATTCGACCTACAACCCGCATTCTTGGTCGCCTGGCGTTGAAGGCGGCGCCACAAGTGAAGAGACAAAATATAAACCTGACTGATGGAAACCTGGCAACTAATGTGAAATGATTTGTGATATCCATTACGTAATCTTTTCTAACGGAAACATCCTAAAAGCCGGCGTTTACCACCAGTTTTGAAATTTTAACAATACTAGTGGCAAACATCCGGTTTTTTTAGATGATTCCGTAGAAAAAGATTACGTAATGGATATCATGAAGAACCAATATACAAACATTTTGCATTATACCCAATATACTTTACCTTAAGGGAAGAAACTTTCGCGGCATTTAATTTTGCGTTTTAAGGCTTAAAATTCGCGAGTGTCACGGAATTTAATTTCGCGGTTGAGGATATGTTTTGTCCTCAAAAAGCCCTATTTTTCCCTAAAAAGACTAATTTTAGGGGTGATTTTTTTAATTGTGAGAACATTTGTGTTTCGCGGAATTTAATTTCGCGGTTGACACCCAAAACTGCGAAATTAAATTCCG